>JAUELU010000003.1:9878914-9893839 GCA_032357145.1 Evasterias troschelii
CAAACCAAAATAAGTACAAAACACAGTGAATGTACAAAACTGCCTTCGGCCAAGTCAAACCACGTTCAAATAACTAAACAAGCACTAGAGTTATCATTTTGTGCCTATTCATGACATTCAAAATTTTTAAAAACATTCAAAACTTTCTGCAATAGAATGCACTAATAAACTTACATTCATTAAAAAGCGCTTTACCTGTAACTTTCCAATGAAAATCTCTTGTTGTTCTCGGTCTGGGGTGATATGATACAAAATCTTGGCCGTCATGACTGCGTCCTTCCAGTTCCAGAAACACCCACTCCAAGGTGTTTGAAGACGAGCAGATTCATCCAAATTATAGCGACTGACAGTAGTACACTTGTATAGCTCCACGTAGAAAACTATCCACATGACTTTGTGCATAACTTGATGTAGCCTTTCCTTCCGCCATGCTTGTTGTTGTTACTTGTTCCTTCCTCCATGCTTGTACCTTGTAGCTTGCTAGGTCACCAACTGCACTACCCCAGGTTGGACTCCACATACCAAACTACACAATAAGTAACTTACTGTTCAGAGTTATGACAAACTGTTCTCAAATAAGAAGTGTTTACCCTACAGAGTGGTCCTTTCCTCTCTTGCTGAGGAACCAAGCAGAACTTCCTTCCATATTGACCGTAAGAAGTGGCAACATTTGGGAACAATCTTGTGACAACTCTTCTAAGTCCCGGGCAGTTAACGTTGGTAAACAATGCAACCTCAATGGTCGAGTTGGTACACAGCGTGGTACATTTTCTACAGCCCCAAAGACTGGTACCGACCACGAGACTGTGATTCTTGACCCGCTGGTGACGTAACTCTGTTGTTCGGAGTTACAGCGTACATTGTACAGCTGTCAACAAAATCTGCACAAAGCTAGGTGCTTCGTAGTACAATGAAGAAACGAGATTCGATGGATAAAATGCTTGTGTGCCACCACACACTATGCGAAAATGTTGTGGTTTTTTGTAGTTTTTAGTTGATGACTTGGGGAAGCCAGAATAATATCGAGTTACATCCCTCCATAAAACAAGATCTACATAATCAACCGGCGCTATTTGCTAAACATCTAAAATAATATACTCAAAGAGGTAAAAAGTCTCTCACCCTCTCGAAATAAAACAAAAATATTAGCTGTCAACAAATTTTATAATTTTCTCAACTTTGGGATGTTTGTACACAATTCGTCGTATATAGGGGGGGACAGAATCTCCTGCCACACCGGCTATAATTGTTTCAACGTTCTTGTTGCTAATGACATATTATACGTCTTGTATGATGACCTGGAAAAGGGGGAGGGTGCGTTCAGCGAGTAGACTACACCATACTTCTAAAAGAGCGCCCTCTGTTGCTTAATATAAGTCATATCCTTGTTTTGTGTGGACGGTCTCTCTTTTTGTTTGTCTCACTGTATAAGCGTTCTTTCTTGGCAACTAAAATGGGGCTCACCAAACAATCTCAAACAAATTTGTATGGTTATAGTCGCGTAGTATATCTCAAAAAAATAAAAAATAAATAATCAGTAAAACCTGAATTTCAACTTCACCAAAAAACACAGTAACACAAAGCCCCTTACTTATAAGGCACTTTGATCGAGGGGACTTTCAGACAAGACCAATAGTGGATGAAGATTTCCTCCTCCAAGTTTCTTCATCAACGCTGAATGTCAGTAGATAAAGCACATGATAGGGAGAAAGGGAGAAATTATTTTCACCCAATCCTGTTTTGCCCAGAACTCCGGTCAGGTTTGAACGGAGCCCTCTGTTGACACTTAATCGCCAATTTAATAGCAATCTCCATGAAACGTAAGATTTTGTGTTAACTCCATTGTTATGGTGCCTATCCAGAGTATAATTATCACAAAAGCCGTTATCCCTTCATGTGCAAAGGTGTTTCTAAAAGGGAGGGTATTGGCAACGAGCTCTGGGAGCTGTTGAAATTGTATAACATTGTTTGATAACACATCCTTTGAAGTAATGCAGGTTTAGAGAAAGGGGCGTCGGCCCAATTTCAAAACCTTAAAAATATTAATCCGAGAAAGGTTTTGGGCATAAAAGTCTTTCTCAGGCACCTGAAAGCACGTAATTCTATCAAGTTAGTCTTTCTAGTACTTTCTTGCAACTTCGATGACCAATTGAGTTAATAAATTTACAGGTTTTATATTTTATGCAGATATGGTCTTTGACAAAAGGGAGGGGGGGAAAGGGAACAATCATCAAGTGATGTGCACTAATATTATTTTCATTAACATCTATTAATTAAAAGGTGTACACAACATTTGGTAAAGTTTAAAATATAATATTCACAGATTTGCACACAACTTATGCACGGTATGGTCATGGTGGAAAAACTTCCTTTTAAATATTGTGCTTGACACGCAAATTTTTTTCTGGGGAAAAACAATTAGTTTTGATCTCTCAATCGAACATAGAAACCAATGTTTGAAAACAGTATAAACATAATGAGGGGTTGTTTTGTCACTCTCGTGAATCCCATGACCGATAAAGCTTAATTTTCACAGGTTTTTTATTTCATGTATACATTGTGTCACATCAAGTGTGGATCTTTGACAATTACCAATTGCTTGCATGCTTAAAATTGAACAGGATTCGAAATCATCAACAAAATATTAAATTACGTCGTTAGCCTCGAGGAAGGGCGAAAGGCTTCACACCCTTCAATTGCAGGCACACAAAGTACATTTTTGTCCCAGTAGCAGAAGCTAGTAAGCAATTAAATGGCTCATGATAGAAACATTAAACAGTTACATTTTTGTCAATGGAATTATCCCCAATGACATGTTTTACCATATCCATGCAGAATGTAACCTAGACTTGTTAGCAAGTCGTTTGAAAGGTCTGTCGTGGCAATAGCGAAACGGCTCCGTCGCAACTTTATCTGACAAAGTGCTGCCCTGCGCAAGACTATCGCGCTTTGTGAAATCGAGGGTAGGACTGTAGACTAACCTACTCGAGGTTTTAATAATTATTTGAAGACTTCAATATAATATGGATTCGTCTAACCAAAATGCTGTGCTATCACTTTTGAAAGATATGCCAAAGTTGCATAGCCTGTACAAAGTCACGTATAAGTTTACAAATGAATTAATAATTATAAAACACAATTTCAACCGCTTTTGAATCCGTTCATCATTTTTTAACGGCCGTTTATCAAACCTGAATAAGGAAACCTTTAGAAGATTCTAGGGCTAAACCGGAAACAAACTTGTTGACAACAACTTTTGCCAATTTATCGCATTGCATTGCATAGTTTCACGACTGAACTGTACCCATTGATCAGTTACATGGTTACTAGGAAGCCGAATAAGATCACATTAAAGGCACTACCTCATCGCACTTTCACTGAACATTCAATACATCGAGATTGTCACCTTTGACCTGCATGTGAATTGATAGTTTATGGAAGGTTAACTGATGGCAAAAGGATCATGGTGCATTCCTGACACTTTCTCAGTACAACAATAACTATATAAACTAAGTTACTCGATGATGCCCCCCTTCACTAAAATAGAAGAAAAACAAACACTTCTCGAAGTTGAGTACTTCTATTGTTTGCTCTGACTTCCCTTTTCTTTGGAAATATTTTCTTTTTTTACCTTTGACACTCATTATGGTGTGGGGTAGCATCGTGACGTGTAAGTTAGTCAGTACCATTGGTACACACAGACTGTGTTGTGTGCTAACCGAGGAGTGTGTTAACTTTCTATTGTTCTCCTCTGCTGTCATTTCAAGCGAAGACGCAGATGTTACTTGTAGATTTGAAGATAGAGACAAGTACACACTCACACTTATTGTGTAATAACCGAGGCCCGTGTGTAATTTCTACCGGTCTCCTTTGATGTAATTTCAAGTGAGGGCGCATTTTGTGATTTCAGTAATCGATTTAAAGATGAGACGGGTACACACAAACATACTTTGTTGTGTGTTGGATGATGACAATGTGTTTACTTTCTATTCTTTTCCTGTTTTTAGTGATTTCAGGTGAGGGCGCATTTTGTGATTTCAGTCCTCGATTTAAAGATAGGGACAAGAGAACATGCTTTGATGTATGTCATCTGATGACTTCCTATTGTTTGCTCCTGTTTGGTGTCGAGCAATATATTATTCACCATTGTGATACCAAGGAGGTAGAATTAGCCACGCATGGTGATACCAAGTGAAAACGCATTGTCTTTTTTTCGTTTCAAATTGTCGCTTTAAATGTTTACGCCAGTACACACCATCACCGCTTGCCGCAAACGCCCATAAATTCTCGACACAGTCCCCAATTCCTTCTTACTACATAATAAATTTCACATCTCAATTTGGCGATAAGCAAATTTTCAGCGGATGTAGTTCATGACCTTTGATGACCCCGCTCCCTTATCATTTTCTTTATCCCCTTGTCATAACAAGGCAAAAAAACTAAATAAATGACGTCTGAACAGAGCCATGAGAAAGGCCATATTGCACTTGCATTCAATGATGACTTTAATATGGCACGTTGATATTTGCATTAAAGGGGTTTTTACAGTAATGTAGTCGGGTTTGAGACAGCGTTGTATTAAGCAACATTACGCAAATATTTAGACCATGTGACCTGTGACGTCACGTGTTGACAAACGAGCCACGGACCCAGGACTTCCTGCAGCACAATTTGCATCCAGCTCAATGAAGAAAACGTAAAACCTTGCACTTTAACGGAGATTGCACAAACCCGATTGATCAACTTTTGGTATGAAGAAAGGAATTGCACATTATTATAACTCTTGAATTAATGTGGAAATTATTATACAAAATGTAAAGTTATCTGAGACTTGGTGCAGCATCTTGCCTTTCAGAAAGGCCCTGGAATGTAGAAGGAACATTCAATAGAGAGAACTGCGACCTGTAGACCAGCAGATGTGTGGAGAATACGATGGAGAAATCTCAGTTTTAGATGTGGGAGGGAAAAAACCCAACTTTTGAGAAAAAAAAAACTCAAATTGGCAGGTAGTGAAAACTCAATCTACATGCAAGACTCCCGTCTGAATCGGGATTTGAACCGGGGTCCACAGGGGTGAAAGGTATCAGGGAAGAAGCATAACAACTAAACATGAATACAGTCGTCTTAATTATAATAAACACCCTTTAAAGCTTAATTACAAACGATGACCACCTGTGATACATCGCACGACACACACATTTTACATAGCTCAACCAGCTCTGTATGTAAAAAAAGAAAAAAAAACATCATCCCTTTGCAACGCTACGGTGAGACGACCGTCCCTCATTACGTCTTGAGGAGGGGGGGGGGGGGGGAACCCCCCCCCCCCCCCCCCCAAGAAAAGAAAACCACCAACACCGAGACACATTCTTCATCAGAGTCCTGTCTGTCTCCCTAACCATTTGGGGTCAACGGAAAACTATTAATTTTGTTCAGTCGAGATCCAGTGTTTATGAACTGCTAACATGTTCCCCAATCAAGGCACATAGTCCGGCGTTTTAAGACAAATAAACGGTTGGCAGCGTGCTGGATATGTAAGGCGTTGGGTGAAGATACTCAGCAATTTTAGGCATGTGGGTCTCTGCCCGAAGCTAGCAGCTATTAGATGCCGAGGGGAAAACTTTCTAGTAATTTTACAAAGTTATTTATGATGCTCAGTGTGGCTCGCACTCGAAGAATGACTTTTGGAAGAAGTCTCAAAGTTGTTGTTCACTTAAATTTTGATAAAAAGGTAGTTTGGTTTAAATGTTGCTTGCCTTAGAAAGTATGTAGCCTATACAGTTAACTGCAAATAAACCGATCACATTGTACAACAAAAATGAAAATTCTTTCTCGGTTGCTCTCAAAGTGGAGAACAACGTCCCAATTTGACGTTGCTGGAGAGGAACCAAAAGGAGCTTCCTCAGTTAACACCCGCAATCGGTTAACACACAAAGCAGCATGCCCGAGTTCATAGAGGCGGCTTGAGCATTGAAAGAGTGATAAGCAGAACAAAATTACTCTTACCTGAAAGCTAAAGTACCATTTTACGTGTGCCGAATGTAACTGGTATCCTGCTTAGGTCTGCTTAGCAGACAAGTGTTAAGCATTTCTGCTTAAGCATCTCCATGAAATCGGGCCCTGGAGTGTGCACCATTCTCCTTCTTGAAACCGAGGACTGACGTCAAAGTGGAAAACAAGCGCCCTCGCTTGATACAAAAATTAGGGCAGTGTTAAATTCTCGATTGATTTTAAACTAACGAGATGATACTTGGGTACGATTTTATGCCAGCAAGGCGAAGTCGTGAACTTCCTTTCCTCTAAGTAATACCACAACTATTACTTAGTATTAGATTAACTGTTCAGCCTTTCCATTCTCGGCTGCATGGGTCTCACTGATTGATTGACTCGCTGTTTCTTAGTGTTTAAAATAACAATCTATGAGGTGCTAAGTTTCACTTCTTTTCACAGGGTAGTTCTGTGTTAATCATATAACAGAATTGTAAAAGTTTCTCGAGATGATCGGATACATAAACAAGTAATACTTTAATAGTACGGTTTTCTAAAAATTATCCTTACAAGTAAATTAATTTAATTTCTAAAACATAAGTTGGGCGGCTCAGCATAGTCAGATTGGATATCCTATTTCTTTCAATTAGTGCAGATGCAACCACGTGAAAATGTCTTCTTTTTGGGGAGGAGTGCTGGCTCTGATGTGAAGGGCGATTTGATTTGTTCGCGATGTTTTGATTATCTTGCTCTAATGGTCTTTATTTCATTTCATTTAATCCTGCAAACGAAAACATGAAACTAAATGTTTTCTAATAATGAGGGGTCCTCTCATAAAACTTTGTGAAGTAATTTTCCTTTTTTATCTCCTCTCATTTTTTATTTAATTTGTTTCATCTTCTTCTTTTGCGACAGCTTTTAACCAAGAAAAGAATAAATGACTTTTTGGTTTTGAGATCCACCACATCCAAAGCCGCGTCAAGCTTGACCGACCGGCCAGAGGGACTATCCCACGGCCACTTGTTCGCCGTGATTTGCCCTCCCCCGCCGTCCTTGTGTCAACCGTTGATTTCACGCTTGTTGGTGCGTGAAGCGAGGCTGTCACCTCGCCAGCCTCACCGCTTTATCGCCCCGGTTGCATACCTCCATGAAGTCGGGACAGTTTGTATTTACATTGGCCAATGGTGTTTTAATGATGAAATTTCCAGTTGCTTCCTAAAAAAGGGGGGTGGAGAATCGTGACTGCATGGTTTGGGAAAATTTGTTGGCGTAAATTTGTCGACGGTAACTGTCAGAGCTAACGACTTACATATAGTGCTCAATTCGACAAAAATGCTGAAGTCTTTTCAAATTTTATATCACATTTGTTGTATCTTTGAAATAAATGAAAGTTGATGAGTGGGTCAACAATTAAATTTGAGAAAAGCGCCGTCATTATCTTAGAGCACAACAGCAAAATCTATTGTAATGTTTCTGTAACACCCGGTCAAGAGATATCTTTCTTTGAGTTGTGGTAGTTAAAATAAACCAGTTCTACAGAACTCAACTTTTCTATCAGTATGGCCTCATCGTCTTCAACAACTGCAACAAATCTTGTTATGAACTTCACTCAGTTATGCGTTGCTTTTCCAAAAACTGCACTGTTAGTACTTTTAGTATTCTTAATATGTTTGTTGTTTCAAAAAAGTTAGTTTGATGGAAATGGGTGGAGCACTTGGTTGTATTGTTATTTATTTCATTTATACTATAAAGGGAAGGTAATCACTCTTAAAATGAATGACAATAAACAACGAATTGGTTAGAAGTACAGCAGCTTTCGATATTATAAACAATCAGGTATTTTGGGAAACAATTTACTTCGAAGTAAGGTGGTTATTTTAAAAAGATATCAGATACGTTTCTTAGATTGTGTATTTGTATTATTCTTCATGCGTGTTCGCTCTGGATTTTTGGCGATATCTCTAAAATGCAAAATGAAACTTTCACAGGTTAGTTTGATTGTATATGTATCTACATTAAATAGGATTTGAACAATAGATCGGTTCCAAATAACACATGTATACTTTGCCTTTAAGGGTGCTCTTTGGTGCCCTCCACCACCACCTCCCAGTGGTGGCAGTTTTTGTTTTCATTTTTCTTTAAAAATAACATCGCTTTTTAAAAATGCTTGCAAGACAAAGACAATTCATGACAACTTCACTCGTGTCTTAATCTTTTATTTGTATATATATATACTTTTCACCATGTTTTATTCAAATTATGTGGACATTTATATTATACTGTAGAATGAGCAATATATAAAATATCTACAGATCTTGGCATTATTTACACTAAATACTGTTATGACAAGAGGACAAACTGCGACAAACTATCAGATCGAAATATTGTGGATGGTTATGTGCATCATCAATTTTAAATTTCACAAAATGCCGTGCTGTCTCGAGTGAATCAAACACACTTGTCAAATACACACGAGACTTGCACGATCTTTTGTCAAATATGTTCAATAAAAAGAACCCACCTAAAGAGGCGTTTCTGTAATAACAGCTTTCTTGATAAAATTGAGAATGAGTTGGTCAAAAACCAAACGTCAAAGACAACTTGCCTGAGGTGTCTTGTATAAAACCCACCGAAACCACGACTGTGCAATTCCTACTGGGCGTTTTTGTTCAGCCCCTATTTTTACTTTTTAAGTGTATTTTCTAAAACTTGATAGTGTTTTATTAGGCGAGAACGTATTTTATCTGGTATGGTGAGAAGGTGATGGGATTGTGCTGTTGATGATACAAGAATGGAATTTGGCACAAAGTCGGAGTATGTCAAGAAGAAAGATATTTGGCTTTACGGGGCCACCACAAATGTGTCCTTAGATAAAAACAAGACATGGCAACCGTTTAAACAAAATTGAGCATTGCTTGTTATTCCCACCTATGTTTAATAAAAAATCAAAATCTGCGACAGCCCCATGGCCTGATATCTTTCCTATCACGTCCGCACTAAGGACAATTTTTAAGGACAACACGTCATAAAGAGAGTACAATTAATATCCAGTTTTATATAAATAGGCCTATATCTATATTTCAGCTATTCAATTTATAATGCAATGTTTTTTGTTTTGTTTTTCATTTGCCAGCCTGTTGGGGCCCAACTTCATTCAATTTAGTAATAACAATTTGCTTAGCAATAAAAAGGTAAAAACCAGCCAATCAACCATGTCACTCACACTATTCTAACTGGTGCCCTGCTATTATTTTTGCTTATTAGCAAACAGACTTGTTTAGCAATATTTTCAGCTTAAAGTGAAATCGCGCCCTGGGCGTGAATGTCGTCTTACCCTCGCAACCCATCTGTTGACCTCGCTCGTCCAGACGAAAAAAGGCCACCGCCACTGAAGTTATAACAAGAACCACGTACTTCTACAGACTTCAGAATGGTTTGAATTTAAAACCACCGATCATAAGTGAAATTCATTCAATATGGTGGACTCTATTAAAACCACATCTTTAAAACTAAGACCGTTAGTGGCATCATTAGTTTGTTGGTCTTGTGCAACCAATCGTTTAGTGTCAAAGGAACGTTATCTTAAAGTTAAAAGTATACAATTGGTGAATCTTCTACAGGAGAGAATAAAAGACGACAGCTTTAATGTATGTTTTTCCACGTATTTTTAACTGAAGGGATTGGGTTCTATATCAACCTATCCGGGGTTATTTCAGAGAGATATTTACGTGAATATTTACGTAAATTCTCACGATATTTGCCCCAATTCGCAAATATTCACGTAAATATTTACGTGAATATTCACGTGAATATTTGCGATTTGGGGCACAAATCGTGAATATTTACGTGAATACTTGCGATTTAGGGCAAAAACCATGAATATTTACGTAAATATATATGTTCGATGTCCCTTCAGGGCCACCATAGAGAGATAACTAATGTGACTAACAAATTCAAATTTTCGACCTTTAAAAAATGTAGATTTATTCTTCAAATTATCACAACTATTTCATGCCATTGATCAGTAAAAACAAAAGCAAAACTGGAGGAGATTTGTTTACAATGAAAACAAAGACGATTTTGTGTCAAACAAATAAAAGATTACCTCAGAGTGAAGGAAATCTCAAAAAATGCAAAAAGGCAAATGTAAGAACATCGTAGTCACCCTCTCCCTTCTAAGCTGACAAATTAGTCTGCGTGTATAAGAAAAACCAGGGCTACGTAATTATTATTAAGGTTTAGTCATTGTTTTTAAGTTGGTCTCAAGAGCTTCCTATCAAAATATGAACACATAATTTCTAGGTCTGATACTTAACGGATACAATAGAAGCAATCAATTAACTCCTTGCCCCCTGGTCAGTGCCTCTGTGCCCCTTCAAATATTCCAGTATATGAAAACTTCTCTAAACTGAGATGCCTTCGTCAAAGAAAAACTGTCTCGCCCGTAAAGAATATAAGTTATACACGTTACCTACAAAGAGATATATATCCAACAAAAAAATAAATTGGTGCATTTTTAAAGACCTCTTAAATACAACACGCTAATTATGTTGTCATGGGGGATACACATGTATACAACATAGTCTTAAAACTACCACGTGGACCAATGTTATTAAGCCATTTTATAAGCTGTCAAAATGTACATGACAAAAGAGTATTTGATACACGGTCAAAAAGATTTCACATTTTAGTGGGCGTGTTGAAATCGGACAGGCGTTGTTGAATCACTCCTCTGCTTACAAGAACTGCCAGTCGGTAAGCAGTAAGCTCGCCTCTCTCCCCTTTGCTTAGCAGTGGGGCTATGAAATATAAACTATGCTAAGCAGTTAACATATGATTACATGTTTTATAAAAATTGGTCCCGGGAAATAAACCCTCAGTTCCAGGAGCGAGGGATATAGCGGTGTTTATTTTTGCTGCTGTAAAACGTTCGAATGTCAAATGTCGTAACTGTCAGATACTCTGACGGGGAATCTTCGCAAACTCAGCGTCGATGTCCAACTTCGGCCAGGCTGCACATCTGTTACCCGATTGTGGAAATATACCACTTGCCTTTCCACGTGCAGGGCATGGTTAGACTTTACTTTACTCCATTCATGGTTTGGCTTATAGCAGTACACCAAATTCAAGCACACCCTACGGGAAAGTGCCCTCAAGTTTTGTTTTTGTCCTAAACTTCAGTTTCTTAATTTCACCATGTCCTGACGGCTTGCTGTATATTACCAGGTTGGGAGTATACGCTGGTGCCGTTGGTATGTACTCCACCTCCCGCTGGTAACCCACTGGGGTACGTACACGCATTGACATAACGTCCATTAGAAGTTACTTGGCTCACTCCGGAGTTATAACTACCGCACGTGTATCCATAGGGTGGAGGAGGAGGGGGCTGAGGGGGAGGGTGTGGAGGGGGCGTGGTGCCTAGATTCCCAAGGCATGGTTTACCGTCCCTGACGAGTACGGGCACCGCCACCCGGCGCGGTGGGTACTGCTGACCGGCCAGCTCCAGGCTTTTGTCCTGCCGCTGACGCTTGCTCTTGTAGCGTCGGTTCTGGAACCAGATTTTGACCTGGGTCGGGGTGAGTTTGAGAAGTGCGGCGAGCTGGTCCCGTTCTGGCGCCGAGAGGTAGCGCTGTTGCTTGAAGCGCCGCTCGAGCTCGTATACTTGGGCCTGGGAGAAGAGGACCCGGGGCTTCCGTCGCTGGCGAGTTTTGGTGGGTGGTTTGTCCCCGGATCCTCCCAGCTGGTGATGGTGATGATGTTGATGGTTTGCCGTGTTCCTCTTTGTTTCCATCGATCGACATACCTCTTGGCATGAAATAGCTACAAATTTGAAAAAAATAAAAATAAAAAATAAATCAATCAAAACTAAAAACTTATTTTAAAACAAAAACAACCTCTACTCTCTATTATAAGCCAACAATGAATAATGTTTACCTATCTAAAGAAATCTAAAGTTTCTGATACGCCGTGTAAGCGATGAGAATGAGATAACTCGTCTTTTAGTAATGGGTGGGCTTTACTTCTGCAACGTGAAGTGAACCATTGTTGCATTCAAGAATACATTGGGGGGAAGTAACAAAATCCCGTCTTTTGAGTCATGCATTCCAATCACTGACAAAGCATTTGTGTTTTACTCTTCAAAAGTTTCTTACTTCAGGATCTGTTAAATCAAGTTTAATTGAAATGTTTCCCCTAGTGGTTGTGCGGTAGTTCAACCACTCCACTCTCTGCAGTACGCTACCACTGACCCTCAAGTACACGTATTTATTTACCACTCTTCAACCGGTCCTTCAAAACTACCCCCACTTGAGCGCCAAGCGGCCATACAGTTAAGTAGTAAACCACGTAAGGCCATTGAGAACTATTTCAAAAGGAGGGGAAAGTCTCACTCATTTTCAACACTGATCGGATCTACTCGGTAAATTGTTTAGCACTTGAGGAGTCTTAGTGTGAAACGTCACTTTACACACTCGTTACAAAAGCTGTGAAAACAACTCCCTAATTGAGCTAAGTAGTTCTTGCTTGAGTGTTTTTTAGTCAAGAAGTATTAAGAAGTGTTTTGTTGTGTTGTGTTTGAAGAGTTAGGTACTTACACTGGTGTTGAGGAAGAGACGGAACTTTCTGGTCGAGAGGAGAGGAGGATACTGGGGCAATGTCTTGATAGCCCATGGTGGGATAGGAGCAAGAAGATCGGGCATCCTCAGAGGTAGCGGTTATGTCACACGGGAAGACGGTGTTCTCCACAAGGAACGACTCGTCTGGTAGAGGGAAGAGATTGTGGTCCTGCTGGTAGGCTTGCATGGCCGGTGTAGGGTACCGGTGGTGTTGCTGCTGAGCGAGGCACAGGATATCTTTTACCGAGAAAGGAGTGGTGGAGCCGGCCTGTGCGGCAGAATGGTAACTCATGGATTGCGGATAACCGTGGTATCCGGACATCATTCCGGGCTCCTGCATTGTCTCGGCCAAAGTAAACGCAGCACATTTTCGCGTCAACATTTTTTTCCTTCTTTTTTTAGTGGTGGTGGTGGTGGTGTTGGTGGGGAGTCCTTTTTCATTCTCTTATCATCGGCTGGCCATTACTACGTACCCCGGCTGGGTAATATCTAGTGATATTGTGATTGCTGTAATAGATGGCATTAAGTCTGGGGCGGGAACCATTAGCGAGAAGTCACAGGGTGAAAAATGAGAGAGATTTGGTGGGGGGGGGGGGGCCTCCAGAGTGTCTTCAGTCAAGTGTCAGCCTCTCTCGTTCCTTGCGTACTACTCAGGAGCGAGGTGATTGGACACAAGTGCCGTGAAAGAACCCGTGTTGACAGACTAGACCATTCAATCAATTAGGGGCCAGTATAGTTGCACTTAACTCGGAGCCATTCACTGTCAATATTGTTTAGCTGTAGCGGCCTTTCATTTACTTAAGTAAGTAAATGTTTAGACCGGGATTTACATTGGCTGCTGTTGGAAAGCAACACAGCGCCAATTGTGCTAATGATTCCATCAAATATATTGATGAAGACTTTGACGTCGAAATATCGCCATCCGTCTGATACTATTTCCTCGGTAGAGCAGACCAAAAGGCCACGAGAGGGGGCGCCCAGCGTCACCATCTACACCCTTGGTTTTTCATCGCCACAAGCCGGTGAAACAGGAAAAAGTGGGTGAGACCCCCTCAGGTCTGACACTTGTTACCACTAAGGAGTCAGCGAAGATGTTGGGAAGAGCGACACCAAGGTCCCCCTCGGGGTGAATTTTAGCGATTTGGCAGGGGCGCGTCGTCAGGAGAGGAAAAAAAGTGACACAAATTGTCCTCGCCATAATTCTCGGTAGACTACACATTTCAGGGCGAGACGCCGACGCCTCCACCAGATCCCAGTGTTTGCTTTAAGACGAGAGGAAATCATCCAGAGGGGAGACAAACAGGGGACGACTCTTGTTTTCACCCCTCGCTAATTGGTGGTAGACCGGGGTTCAAATGGGGCCATCCCGGACCCAACATTCTCCATTCTCTCACTTCTTCTTAAAACAGCGGCAGCTGGATTTCCTCGTTGACTAAACTTCCGTGCCTGGATGGCACTAAGCATCCATTTAGTTTTATTAATGACATTGTTTAGTGGACTACGTTATTTATTCGACTTGTCCACACTTTGATGCTTGTGATTTGTCCTTTGCCTCTCTTTTATTTGAGCTATATGTTGGTTAGCTTTTAGCCGGACGTAAGGACAATGGTTCTGTCACTTTTCTGGACTTGAAGTGATTGCGTATAAGACACTTATTTTAAAATATTACTTCATGGGGCTATATATTGTGACCTTAATTGAAAGTTAATGGTGTGATAAATCATTTGGTTTGGGGGGGGGGGGGGGGTAGAGAAAAAATTCATTCAAATCCCCTTCTGTCAAATGCACATAGCCTACATGTTAAAGGTGTTATATACAGGATTGTTAAAGATAAACACTGTTTTGGGGTTTTTTTTAGTCTGAAGTAGTAATGATCATGAAGTTCATACTAGAGCAATTTTTCTTCTGCGAAACTTTTCCCTCTGAAATGAAGTAGTATTCAAGAAAACTGTATCTGAAACCTTTTTATTTAAACAGCTTATTTCGGTTGTTATAAACCAACATTAAGGACAATGTGTTTACATGTTAAAAATTTTGTATAGTTTTCACTAATTTTCTCCTTACTTAGACAAGGGATTAGGCCCAAATGTTGTTATTTTAATGGTTGATCACAATGAACACTGTCTGCGACTATTTTGTCACCTCTACCAAAATAATAAAGTGAGGTCACATTATCAAGAAAGGCAGGATGACAGTTTGGGGTTGGGAGGTGGGGCCTGGGGGAGGGGGGCAAGTATACATTCAGATGAGCTTATTTCGATTCGAAAATTTCACTGCAGTCACAATGTGAATACTTACACGAATAAGAACTTGGCATGTAGTC
>JAUELU010000003.1:9902106-9915034 GCA_032357145.1 Evasterias troschelii
GTCTCAACCCCCTTTGCACCACTCGGCAACGTCTGTTGACAAATCCCTGTCTACGGACAACCCTTCAAATCGGTGTCCAGTTCGACCTACAGAGGTCTCGGTCAGTGTTCTTGGCATGGTTACCACGGGTTTGTTTGTTATCAACTTTCTCGAAACCCGAGGGTGGGGGCTTCAACATGCCTATCGGTCTTCTTGAAACCCGGGGGTGGGGGAATTCAGCATTTCCATCGGTCTTCTCGAAACTCGAGGGTGGGGGGAATTATACATTTCCATAAGTCTTCTTGAAACCCAGAGGGTGGGGGAATTCAACATTTCTGAGGGATTCCAAACTTTCCGACTGAGGGCATTGGTGATTTGCTGAGCATGCCATCTAAAATACACATAATCTAAAACATTTCCTAAATAACAATTGGTTTACACTTGAACAAAATGTAGGCTAGCTCCACCGGAGCATAGAGCAAAGAACATCAACAGATGTTTTATCTGAGCGAATAATTATATAGCGCCCTCTCACGCAAGATGATTTCGAATTAATTCTGTCGATTCTAATAATTCCAGGCTGACTTCATTTATTGACTATACCGATTCTAATATGTTCAATTTCATTGTCTCGACCAATGTCCTTTCAGCCTTGGGTCAGATTTTTTGATTAATTTGCTAGAATGATGAAAACCTAAACCATGATCCCATCTTGTACTCATTTTCCCGAGTACAACAAACAGTATGATTCTAATTTATTTTATTTTAAAGTACAAACGTACATTTAAGGTTTTCCGGGCATCATAGATGTGCCAGACCCAGTGTAAAAAGAGGCCGACTATTTGCCTGTCCATTGTGAAGTTGTAAAATTTTGGCTATGCAACCAAGAGGGCAGAGTGCGAGTTCAACGTTGAAGCATCAGCGATCTGGTCATAGCTTTCCAAAGCCAAAGCGGTCCACTACTCAGACTCCGCCTAACTCATTTGGCTGTGGCTAGAAGCATCTAACTTTAGGGCTAACAATATTTTTGCAAATGTCCAAGGCCTTTGCAGCAAAAGCCAAACACGTTCGGCCAAACACCACCGTCCAATAATTGACGTTGTGTTTTTTGGCGGTCACTTTCCCAATCCCCACGAAGTTCATTCTGCTTGACTTTTTTGTTAGCAAAAAAAAAAAAACGGAGATAGGCCGTTTATTGTTTTATCCGACGCGAAAACAAACCACCAGTCAATTCTTCTCGCCATGGACGACTTGAAGTATTTAGAAACTGGCGATGATTTTTTTTGGGGGGGGGCGGTGGAGGCTTGTGAACAGACGCAAGTTTACATTATCTGCGATAACAACAAAATTGATGAAGGGATGCGCTTAAAGGAGATAACTGGGTTCCAATTTCACGGCACTGGAATTCTTCGCTACGGCCCATAGAATCGTGTGCTTTACAGGACGCAGTAACCGCAGAAATATGTGATCAGCAAAGCCCTGAAAATGGACCCCGATGGAGTTATTTATTTCAAAGGAAATGGGGAAGACTGAGATGCGAGCAATGTCCCGTGATTTTCTTTTTTAACCATTCTGTTTTCACATTTTTATTCCGTAAATTCTTCGTTTGTCTTCTTTTTTAAGGTTGTCTGACAGCCATTCATGGTGTCGGTGTCGGGTAAAGACCAGTTGGCCAGTGAATGACCAGTAACCCTTGCGCCCAGTGTTGAATACGAGCCCGATTGCTCTTGACCATGAATTTGAGATAGCTTCAGGAATTCGTAGGCCGCGAACGAGAGTTATATAAGGGTTTAACTTGGCAATTTGAAGGGGCATATTTGGCTTGAAAAGGCGCAATAACAAATACACATTTAGTAAATTGGAATAGCATTGCCATGGCCTGTCTGTGTCTGCTCATGAAAACCACTTAGGCCTATATGGGCCTGTGTTTCCAAAGTTGGTGATTGGACCCAAACATTGAAACAACACTCCCAGTTCAGTAGTTGCTATTCTATACTCCCAACTGGTTCATACAAATGCCAGATGCACCCTATATCGCGCTCTTGTATTGAATTTTGAACTATGACCGAGGCTGAAGGCAGAATCTATAGTGTGGCTCCTTTTCGTACATTGTTGCTATTCCACACAGGGAACCTAACGAACACGTAGGTAGTTTTAGGCAGGCCTGGAGTTTCATCTTTGAGAGGGCAAGGCCATTTTCATTCCAGAAAGGGAATTTCCATCTAGGAAGATCTAAGTCGATGGGAAACTTCTGAAGAGCCAAGGCCAAGACTAGGGCAGGAGAGGATATGGCCTCCGTGGCCTCTGTGTACCTCCGGGCTTGGTTCGGACCATAATATAACCTTTTCCCGCCAAACTGCACGTTGTCGGTTGTTTTGTGTTTTCTTCTTTTTCCGGACGTAGCCACTGCACCTTTAACTTCATCAGCTTTTAATGTTTGGACAACCACTTTCAATAACAGGCAATCAGCGACCGTGGGGTAGTAACTTGCTGGTGTCTTTTTTTATAACAACGATCCATTAATCATGTTTGTCGATTACTTTTCTCATCTCATCTCCACACAATCACACACACACACACACAATTATTAATTGTCCGGCCTGGTTTTTTCTTATAATTATTTAAGGAACTCAGCCTGTTTGTTTAATCGCCGATTGAGGGGAGAGTGGCGGGAAAACTCAGGCAGATTGGGCTGATAATTTGCACAGAAAAGTGACAGCAAATAAACAATGTGTGCTGCTTAAATGTTGTACTTAATTAACAATGGTTATTCCCGTGTATATACAATGTGTGTGCTGATATAGTACGTAAATTATACGGTCGGGTCTTTTTACATCGAGTGAGAAATTGCTGTTCTAGAATGTTTTGTCAATAATTTATACGGAGAAAAGGAGGCCTTCCAAATAGGGTAGAAACAGCTTATATGAGTTTCAGTTGACAGTCTTTGAACTAGGGTGTATACGGTAATTAAGCAAGGGCGACATATCGGCTATCAGTGGGAGACAATTCTAGAACCTGAGAATTTCCATATTAAACGTACAGGAGCCGTCACAAATAGTGCGGACGACATGGCATTTTGTGACCGATTACATTTTTCTTGTATAACTAAGCAAAAGTGTTTTGTGCTACGCTTAATTTTGCTGAATCAGCTGCGTGTGGATGGGCCATCAAAGGGAAGGATTGTTCTGAATAGTGGGGCGCGCAATAATCCGTAACCAACGAAGACCATGCGGAATCAAACGAAATTACCCGAAATGCAACCAATGACAAGATGATTGTACAAGTCAACTTCATGCCGATTATAATGTTTGTAGTTGATTGAATACTTCCCCCCAAACCCCCCCCCTAAAAAAAAAAAAATAAATAAATAAAAAAATATCAACAACAACAACACCAACAACAACAAACAACAACAAACTGGGATATCAGTAGCATTCACTAAGGAAAAGTGGACTGGATTCACAAACTCAAGGACATGTGTAGACTTTTTGAGCCAAGAAGCAAAAACATGTCACTCTTCCTGAAGTTTGACAATGAAATAAGAAAAGGTCAACAATCATCACAATTGTTTTTCAAACGAAGCCCACTGCAATGTACATCCCCCTCTCCTTCGAAGCCCACCCACCCCGGATATACCTCTTCAAATCTAAAGTTGGTATACATGTAATACTCAAGGGTCATTTTACAGAAACACAGCTTTAGACCCTAATCCTGGCTTCAAAAACAAAGATCAGAGCTTGAAGACTAAATCCTAAACAAGGGGGACAGTTCTGGTGATCGATCTGTGGTTGTCAGAGAAATGTGTGTACTACACCGAAGACACAATGAAAGATTGAGAACGATAAACTTGATTGCCTCTCCGTTGAGTTATCATTTCAATCTCTGCTGTTATTATCGCATAAATACCAGCAGTATATAAAGAAATTCGGACTCAAGAATTCCCTGTAGGGAAAAATAACTCCCATCGTTCCTCTGCCCGTTTGTCATCGACCTGTTGACTTCCAGACGATGAAGGCCCACTGACAGCAAGTGACATTGAACGAGGACCGTGGAGATGAGTGATAGCGCCCTCATGCGATGAAATATCACCCGCTTGTACAAATAAATCATTACCGGCAGGAGAGAATCGGAAACCCGCAACCAGCGAGTGCTTGATTCTGGTTGCTGTGTGTGACTTGATCCATTATTTAGGGAATTCGTCTCAAGCCCAGCTCACTGTTAATTGTTTGTATGCTCGATGAATGTATACACAAGATTAGTGGACCTCCATCATTATGTTTGTGGATGTAAGCCTAATGTGCCCCCGGGATCAAACCCCCTGATGGAAGAGAGATCTCCCTTCACGTCGTCACGCTACTCCCCGCTCCAGGCCCAACAAACCCAACCTTTTCCCGGGTGAGGGCACCGGTGCAACCCCTACGGGGTCTCTTCCCGCGAGGAAATACAACTCGCCCGCACTATTAAGACCGTTTACAGTAGGGCAGACTTGAGGATAGTTGTCAAGAGAGGGGAAATCCGATGAAAAGTAAGCGCAAGTATTTGTTGACATATGGTCCGCCTGCAAATTACTTATCACAGTGTGAATTCCCCCGAGTGAGCGCGCCAGTCTGCGGACCCAGCGTGACAGCCAGCTTGATGCACATCCCACCAATGACAGGCGTCTTTAGATCGGGTCGGCGAACCGAGGCGCCGAGTAAGACCGGCGTTTATTGGCTGGCCGTGGACACCGGTCAATCTCACGTCAAGTTCGTGCGGTGGGGATAGGCCGGGGACCAGTCACCTTGTCAAAATAGCCTTGAACGGAGACCACCCAATCCGTTTTGGCAGCTCTCCTGCCATGCCTCATAAAACTCCACGTCGTCCACCACAGCTTCTTTTCTAAATAAAGACGCCCAAAACAACGATTGAATGTCATACCACGAGAACTCTTATCAAGAGCACTGCCTGTTTACAAGAACATTCCTCAATAACCAAATACTATATGCACACAAATCTGAAGAGGTAGATTTTCTACCTCCGTGATATAACTTTCTTCTCAAAGTTTGAGGTTTCTTTTTTAATGGTCAGACTACGGTCAGACCCATGTACTGTCTCACTTGATCTTTTCTCCCACATCTTAATTAATTGGACTATTTATTTTGTGTGGTAACAGTCGTCGACTTGCTAATCTTTCATTAGCCGTGATAAGCGCCATTAATCAACCCTTCCACTGTTTCGTGACTTAGTGAACTGTCAAACAGTCAATCAAAAGTTGCGGTCATGTGTGATAATTGTTCCCTAATGACTAGAGTCAACGACTTGGAGCGGGTAACCTGTTTTCTATAGAGATTTTGCCCAAAGACATTGAGCTGAAAACCATGTTCACTTTCATACTGTTCATTAACCTTCCATTATGAAAGTTGATGTCCCGTTTGGGTACTGGATTAGCGTACATGAAAGTATGTGTTTTAGTTCCCTTTGTGTGCTGACTGTGTCCTTTATCTTAACACCCCCCCCCCCCCTCCACCCCAAAAAAAAAAAAAAAAAAAAAAAATGAATACTGTTTATTTTCCTTTCTCAACGGTTCAGCGCCGAAACTTTGGTTCAGCTTGCATTTCTCTTTACATACTTGGGAGAAAATGGACTTGTGAGAAAATTGTGTTAATTCAAGAAAACGTCCATATATGTTACAGTTAAAGTTTAAATCCAGCATTGTGTACTTTTGGGAAATCTAGCATTGTGTAGGCCTACTTTTGGGAAATCTATCTAAAATAAACTAACTTCCAAAAACTATGCAAAAACTTTAATTCTTACTATAAACACAAAGAGAGTTTTCCATGACACACATTCGCACCTAAACAGAGGGAATTTGTTTGATACTTGATGTACTCAAGTCGTTGCTGTGGCATAACTAGACCCCCTCTCAAATAGTGTCCGCCCCCAGCTTGCCAGTAACTTGAAATCTAGACTTTGCGATTAAACTTACCAAAGCAAAATGTTGCATAACATTTATTGTGATAAATTCAATGTTTTTAAAACTTGTTTTCCTTTACACGCAACAAAATGTGGGCCTTTTTTGTTTTTACACTCGCGTCGGGTTATCTTATAAAAATAGTGAATGGCATAACATGAGTGCTGATAACGGGTTTGTTTAAGATTATTTCTGAATGAGATGTTTCAATGGATGATAGTGACACATAGCAACAATTAGTCCTACTGGTAGGCTTTTTAACAAAATGTCAAGTACAACCGCATCATAATGTTGTTGTTGTTGTTGTTTTGATTCAGATTTCCAAGTGGAGTATTGCAAAGATTGAAAGATTGAGTCTCGGAACTGTAAGTGTGACACAAATTTGTCAAAGAGAGCGAGATTATCAAACTAAGACCTGGGCATCAATAGCGCATCATAAATATATCACTCACTGAATTCATATTTTCTACTGACATGTCATTGAGAGTATAGAATCACTCAAAAAAGTTGACACCGACACCAACTACTCGTTCTGACAAGTCGGTGACGTTGTGACAGACAGGCAGGCCTCTGCCGCAAGACCCATCTAGCTGGTGCATCAGACCAATGGCGAATCAATTAGATTGAATTGAACCACTTAGCCAGCAATTCAGACAATTGGATAAGGTGGTAGATAATCCTTCGCCATGGTACAACCCCAGGGCCTCCCCCTATGATCGCTTGTTGGAGAGGATGGGGGGGGGGACTTCAATCAGCAAGCTAGGAGAGTTACGGCTGGGAAGACAGTTCACCAAAACTCGCTGTGTGGTTTTTGTGGGTACATTGTTTGGAAGGTGTGTTGTCGCTTAAACGACTGTTGGCCAATGAGTGGCCACGGACGGCGTTGCTTTAATTGCGCTGATCTCCTCCCATGCTCCTCCACATGGTCTTAAGCACACTCTTGAGCTGTCACTCTCACTCACTTCCCGTCAGTTTGACCAGAGATTAGCAAGCCAGTCGCCCGGTGAATTAATGGCCCTCTATTGCCAAAACTATTGCCGTGGTTGAAACTTGATGGTCTAGTTTAGTTGTTCATTCATACAAGAGGACTGGTCACGGGAGTTGTTGCCCCAGTACACAAAATATCCTCCTTGGGAACTACTCATCTCTCACTACTGTTTGAGCATCTCTTTTTTAAATACTTGTGTCACATCATCACCGAAGTACGATACCTCACCATGGTTGGTGCGTCAGCAGTCCCCCGGAACAGCGCGTCTCTGACACCCTTCACGATATTGGACATTCTTGGTGCTCAGCGTAATTCAGCTGGCAGCTCATCGGGAGGTGTGCCGCTTCCATCGGCGAAGCAATGCCGGCGAACTGTTCCACCGACAGAGTCATCCGAAGCACCGGGGCTCAAGATGAGAAGTGTTCCCACGTCGGAGCGGATGGACGCGGTGCTTTTTCCGGCGTTTGTACGGCACGCAGAGCAGTTAACATTGGAACACATTTCCCATAAACTCCTACCGCACCACCATCTTCAGACGCCGAAAGAAGAGCTTACAAGATGTATGTACTCCTCTGATGTCGACGACAGTCTCATTCATGAAAGACTCGCTTCTCATCACCACAGAGAGATTATGGAAAACGCTTCATCTGGAGAGGAAAACCAACGACCGGAATCAAGACTAAATCATTCAGGTAAAAACCTACTTTTTGTACGTAGAAAAGCGACCTTGAAAAGATTTATAACCGCATACCAAGCCGTTCATAAGATATTTCTATCTTGGGATGCTGAACTTGATTTCCACATCAATTCTAAGTAAAAAGACAGCAATGCAGAACGAGAAACCATGTGCAATAAAAAAAAATGAATTTTAATCAAATAAAACAAATAAAAAAACGATTATCAGAAAATCGATTTGCACTTGCTTAAAATATTTCCGGCCGGTAGAACGAACTTTTTAAAAAGTAAAAATGATTTCAAAACTCAGTGTCAACTTGATCACATTTTCGGTGGAAATCATTATCATTTCCCTCTGTACACGTGCATCTTTTGCATAAAGAGAGTTTTGAGAAAAGTTGTGTCTCTTATTCTTAAATTCTCCAGTTTTCAAAAAACCAATCAACAAGCCACCTTGTGACAATTAAATTACTAGTGTGTGTTAATTTTTGTTAAAGCTCGGTAACAAGCTATTGTCATGTTCCCCACAGTTTTGTTGTAATGACACTTCCCTTTTAAAGCCAATAGTCATCACCGTCTTGTAAAAGTTTGAAGTATTTGAAGTGTCATTTCAAAGTGTTCTCGGTCGACGAAAAAAAGCCTCTTGATTGCTGACTGTGTCGACAATTGACAATTCACTACTTCTGCCTTAAAATATTCTTCACTTTGAGTGATAAGTTACAGAGACTCAATCAATTTATGACTGGTTAAAAAAAATGGGGAAGAATCGAGAAGAATCATGAAGAATATCAAATCAAAATAGGCCTACAGAAAGAAAGTTGCTTTGTTTTGTTTTTTGTTACATTTGTTTTCCATTTGCGAGAGTAAACTTGTAAATGATTACGTTGTGTTTATCCTTCCAAGTGTTGTTGTTGATTTGTTTAGTCTTTAGTTTTGTTTTGGGGGATTTTCTTAGGCGGGGGGGGGGTTAAGTCTCTTTTGCACGCCTATAAATACATAACTCAAATACTTTCCTTTATCTCATTACGATTGATCAAAAATGTATAAGATATTACACCTTATAAAATATGGCCCAAACGGCATCCGAGATCTTACTATGGTATGTTAAGTTAACTAAAATTGAAATTGAACTGCTTGAAAGCCATTGGGTTGAAGAGGTCTTACTTGAAGTGTGTAAGAAGTGAGAGTGGCATTTATTTGAGTTTTTTCCCGGAATTTGTGCGTTACACTTTTTTTTAAGTGGACAGTTCATAATGTGATTTGAACAACATAAATGCACCGGCTTGATCGTGTCTCTCTACGGTTAAGTCTTATCAGAAATGATACCAAGCTCAAAACCCCGAAAGTTTACTGCCTCTATCAAAGGCAATGGAATCATGCCGTTCGTGTCCCAGTGGCCAATCCTGCCAAGAAAACATACCATGCTAGCTTATTATTGCGTTGGCTATCATGGGGCAGGACCACCAAGAGGTTCAGTTTGTTTAACGGTTAAGGGTGTGCTCACAGTGCGACGGGAGGTTGTCACTGTCAATTACACCCACTTATGGTTTCTGTACTCCTTGTCTGTACCCCCATTAAACCACAGATGATGGTGTGATTGAAGATGACGACGATGACTTGGATGGGAAATCTCGTCGGTCCACCGGGTCGACGTCGTCGTCGTCGACGACGTCGTCTTCGCAGAAGGAGGGACGGAAGAAGCGGTCCAGAGCGGCTTTCTCCCACGCCCAGGTCTTCGAGTTGGAGAGGCGATTCGGACATCAGCGGTACCTCTCCGGACCGGAGCGGGCCGACCTGGCCGCGGCACTCAAGCTGACGGAGCAGCAGGTGAAAATCTGGTTCCAGAACCGACGCTACAAGACCAAGAGAAAGCAGATGGCCGTAGACATGATGTCGCCCCCTCCAGCCAAGAAGGTAGCGGTCAAGGTGTTGTTCAGAGACATGCCGATGCACTCACCTTTCTTCACGGAGAACACGCTCCCAATATCCCCCGCTTACCATGGACTTGTCAGCCAATTCGGATGCCACACGTACCCACCCATATGTGGACATTCACCCTATCAATTAAACAACCTGCTATTTGGACAATAACTAACGAACAATACCAACACACCATCAAAATGGCTCTCTTGTTGTAAATAGACATAAACTAAGTATGCTCATTATATTGTACATGAATTTTTAAATTCAGTTAAAGCTGTACAATGTAGAGATAAAATTAATTTATCTGTTGGATTGAAAGGCGAGAGGAAAAAAAGGATATTTCCCGTACCAAAGAGGCTTACTTTCGTGGACTTAATACTTTATTTCCATTTATCACTGCACACAAAACTACGCACACTGTACTCAAATAGTAACCGGCAATACAGGTCAACAATTATTTATAATTTGTTTCTTGAGCCTTTTTTAAAGATGGCGAAATAATCCAAACAGCATCAGAAAGTAAGACATGTTTTGTTGAGAAGTTCTTATCATAAAATAATAATAACTTGTGATTCCAACTTTCAAAAAGTGTCATTTCCAGCGCATTTTAGAAGATACATTCAGTGTGTTTAATTACACAATCGGGTACAAGGGCTGACCTACATGTACACATAGTGTAGGCTTTAATAATAGACATTTCAGGCTATTTTTATCAAAACATTTCAGATTTTTATAAAGGCAACAAAATCGTAAATCAGACTAAAGTAGGAAGAATATTATGCCTGAATTAACTTTTGTTTCGTTTTTGTATTGAACAGCGAATCAGTTATCGATCGGCAGGCCCCCTTTCCCCCCCCCCTTTTTTTTCTCTCATAGTCCAACAACATTTTAATGTGCAACACATTGGTTTGTTAAAACGAAAGGGACAATTACAAGACCAGTCATTGTTTCATCAACGCATCTTTCAGAAGAGAGATTCTATCACAAATAGGTCAAAGTTGAACTTCAGTATGTTTTTTTAATGTGGTTTTCCCTTTGGCTTCATTCGAAGGCTTGTGTCAAAACCGCGAGGGGTTTTGCTATTCAAATATCCATCCAGGTTTGTTTGTATGTTTGGCTTTTTAAGTGTTCGTGCAAATGTGCGAACACCTCTCGCTATTGTTCTTTTTTCTTACCCCACCCCTCCTTTTTCCTCTTCTACTTCCACTCAACTTAAAAGAAAAAATAAGTCAAGGCCGATTTTTCTATCTTTTGAAAATAAATTTGAGGAAGGAATCTGTCGACGAACAAAGGAATACCAAAGTAAGATTTAGCCTTTCATGGATCAGGGCCAATAATAATATAGTATACGTTGATACCCCGGTCTAGCTTGCGTATTTTGCAAACAACTAATTATTTTGCTAGAATCTTACAGGGCGACTTTTGTTCACTTCAAAGCTTGACGACTTGGTTCTAAACAATTTTTTTTTAACTATTAAAAAAATAAATCCCATCTAAAACCACTGTTTTCACTATGTAGGCCTAATGGCAATTTTGTTCATTTCCCTTGTGCTCATAATACGATAATTAGTAAAGTAATTTTCCATGAAATACCGTGGCTCGTTTGCAATTGTTGGCAAAACAAAGTGAAAAAAAGCAGTGTATACAAAACCATGCATTCACCACTTAACTCTTAGACGTCCAGCAAGAAATGTGTATTATAAAATTGTAAGATGGTAAAATATAAAAAGAATGTTATGTATGTATAGATATATGTGGAGGTAGAAAATATATAAAAAGCTATAACAACTGATATATGTTTTCCGGGACTATTTGTATCTGTATACGTTGTTGGGTCATGGTTAATATACGTCGGCTTTTTAGGCTGACTGGGTGTCCACTCGTGAAAATAAATATTCCGTCTCTCCAGTTATAATTTATTGAGATAAATATACACAAGAAGGTAACACAAAGTGACAGGGTCTCTCAACTTAAGTAAAGACAATTTCCAGAAAAACACCCGTCGTACTTGAACTTACACTTAACTCTTTTCCCGCGTTATGGACAGAATGTTTACAAGACATGCATTTAGTCACGGTGGTGCTCTTTTCGTTTGAGTTGGGAGTGCTTGATCAAACGGTTTTGGCTTTTGGTGTCTCTTTCCCCGATATGTTATCTTTTCTGTTGGTATCGATTTACATGTTTGAAAATTACTCGACTCCGCTTGTTTGATCTATAGTTGTAATCGGTTTGGGTCAGTGGGGTCCCATTTTCTGAAACTAGACGTGGTAGATCTCCAAGCTTATCGATTTTAAATTTGTTCGACAATTATTATCCTTTGACGTGGATATAAGTGAATGTGCCTAGAGAAATATTTAGCTATATATGGCCACACGCAGATTTGTCCTTTGAAAAAATATATACAAAAGGAACTTGTCTCAAAATTTTCAAATTGGCTGCTAATGCTTGTTATTCTACCCGAAATATGCGATGGTCCTATATATAAAAAAAAAACGCGACACACTCTCTGACTGTGTTAAATTCCATACTTGTATTATTAAAGGCACACTACCACTGCCAAATTAGACATTATTTCCATCTAAAATAACGCCAAACATTACAAACAAATTCAGCCAGATTCTCTCATCGTTTTTCCCCCAATTTATGAATGTGGGTGCACAGGCCCTGGAGTACTTTTACTCTTAGTGGCGTTCTCTCAAAACATCGACCTTCTCAGTTGATGAAGTTGTCACAGGTTCGATGACTATATGTACCTCTGGAACGATTGTTCTCTCCCAAATAACTACTCAGCCTCTCAACGTGTTATGCCCTTATACACGTTTATGTTTGTCTCTATAAGCGTTTGTGTGTTATGCATTAGGCCAATAAACGTTTGTGTTATGCCTTTATAAACGGTTCTCTATTATGCCTTTATAAGCGTTTAAAAAGCAAGGCGGGTGATGGAGTCCTTATTCCACGGATATTTGAAGGAGAGCTGCATTCAGTTTAAATTATTTTTAATTGAAGATTCAAAATGAAATGTTTAAATGCCGGGCATATGGAAAATTCAATACTAAACAAACACAGACCTAGGTTCCAACTTTAGGGCTAGGGTGCTGTAACAAGGATCGTTTAAATTCCATTTTCATTTTTTAGAAAGCCCGGACAATTACATTTTGTTTGGGGGGGGGGCTGCTATTTAATGTATCGAATCATTCATTTGTGCATTTTCTGATCTCATTGGGTAGGAATGCAAGAGACTGCAAGGGCTCTGAGTGCGGGGAGGGATTCCAGCCCCTGCAATCAAAAAGATAATCGATATAAAAAAACATTATAAAAAGCAGTTTTCTCTAAAACCCTGCTTTACTGAAAAATAGAGGGAGCAAATTACTCATGCGAATTTCGAATTGCAAAGTATGCAATAAATAAAATAA
>JAUELU010000003.1:9947011-9960838 GCA_032357145.1 Evasterias troschelii
CCCTTTCACCTTGGAGGAACCCAACCATGACAGCTCGGAATTGGGCTTCATACGTCGTGAAGCATATATGCCTCAATTTTTGTAAACATTTGTGACGAGTCTGGTAGGAGATCGTTTGTTTTCATGTAACTCTATGCAATATTTACACCAAGGTGAGAGGCGGTTACTAGATTCCATTCGATCGTCCATTGCCTCGCTTTGAGAAGAATGTAAAAATAATTGAAGGCGTTGATTGGTCAAAACGCGGAACCAAATTTTAAAGGGCTTCCCCCCTCTGCCACAGTGCCAGCAGCTGGTGCACAAACACTTTTGAGTTGTTTTTTAGTCGATTTGCCGATATTTGTTGAAAAAAGTTCGATACAAGAGGACCTACTACCGAGATGGATAGCGTGTTATGTGACGGTCATGGTAAGGTTTGGTTTGGGTTTAATTAATGGAGAAAATTAAGAAATTATGGCGTATTTTTGTCATGCCAAATTTTAAAAATGAACACGATGAACGGTTTGTGCATCTATTTCTGATACCTTGGGAGACACATATTTTATCAAAATTGTAAACAACAGTTTTCTGTACGTTCCTTTGAGTGAGTTTTAAGGCTAAAGGTGGAATTCGTTTACTAGTTGCAAGGATCGTAGTCCTGCCTCGCTGCAATAATCGTAACCCTCCACGGTCAGTATTTCAAATTATCATAAGCAATTTAAAATTAAAAGTTAAAAACATTCTTAAACATGACGAATTAAAGTTCACCACTCTCATCAAACCTCCAGTTTATACTCCCATGACTAGCCCCACATGGCCAAGCAAGGATTCAGCTCGGTCACGCAAGTGGGGGCTAACTAATTACTAATCTGCTAAAAAGTAAAAGTAAGACTCAAAAGTAGAAAGAGAGGTTTTCAACTTTATCGTAGCGGTCAGATTTTGCTTCTTGTCTAAACAATAAACACTTAAAAATTTGATCTGCATTAACTTATGAACCTTACTATTTACCACCAGACTACTAGACCACTCAAGTTATGAAAATGTTGGATTTTTTTAAAGAACTACTTTGTATTTCAATTTATCACGTCATCAATTTGACTGCAACCAATACAGTCCCAATACCTATAATACTTGTTGCGAAGGATGGAGGGTTACGATTATCGCAACTACTACTGTTCTACAATACAGATGTAGATCGTCAGTGGTATTGCCAAAATGAAGAAGTGGGCCAGCACTAAGGGCTAAACATCAAGTGCTAAAAACAAATATCACAGGGACCGGTCAGGCATACCAAATCTTATCTCTTAGTCCAAATAATACTTTTTTGTGGAGTGACATATAGGACTCCAGAGATGAGAATATTGATGGAGTTAAGCCACACACTAACCAAACTGCCTAATTTCTAAAGTTTTTAATCATTTTGAAATTATATTTATAATGTTAATCTAGGAAAGCCATGTTTTCTGAAGACTGGCACCAAGGAAGGACCAAACAAAGGCAAGAGTTATTACATCTGCAGCGTGGGATTAGGGAAACAATGCGGTTACATCTCCCCAGCAAGGTATGTACCCAAAAGAACTTTGAGAACAACTTTCACTCCGAAAAGTCCTGTTTTTAGTATTGGACTATTTTTTATCAATATCATTCTCTTTTAAAACTGTTTTTCCGTTGGCCAAATACTGGTTAAAATGCCAAGGGGACCGGTCCAAATTCTCTCTTTATGTAAGTGATCTCTACAGGCCTGGAATTAAAGCGCCCTTTGCAAAATGAAAATGGCCTTGCCCTCTCAAAGACACAATTCCAGGCCTGAGTCCAGCTGGCTAATGCAGTGTTGAAAAGCATCCCAATGGACAGATGGAGTGGTGAAAAAAGCTTGCAGACTAATAAAATAACACTTCCTTGTCTAAACATTAATAAGGAAGACTTATGAAGCGCATTTTCCAAAGACACAATGCGCTGCTAAAGAATGCTACAAAGTGGTCAGTTTATGAGTGAGAAGAGAACAGATGTGTTTCTACTTTACACTTGAAAATCTGGAGTGAGTTGATGTTGCGAATGTGATTTGGTAGAGAGTTCCAGCATGGCTAGTCACTGAATATGTTGACATGTTTGTTTGTTTGTGGTTTTTTTCATTCAGGCTACCAGTTTCTGTTTGCCTGGTACATGATGGTAATGCCGTGGAGCTGCAGGCACTTGGGACCAGCTCTTCAAGTGGTGAAGAGAAGTATGCATAAATCAGTCATTCGACCTAGGCCTACTCTTAAAGTGAAGCTGCCAAATAACCATTGTCTCTGTAACACACTGCATTCATCGGTGACAATCAAAGATGCGATAGTTAACAATCAACTTTTCATTTACAGACATCAATGATAACAAAACTGCACACAGCTTTCTGATAATGATCACCAAAATAAATAACTTTGGGTTGAACGAAGATAAATTGACTAGAGCGGGATTTGAACCAACGACCTCTGGGTTAACGGCGCTCTACCAATTGAGCTATCTAGCCCTATGTTGTCGCCCTTGTGGTTTATTATTTGAAACAGACAGCAACTAAAAGTTTCCAGCCGAAATAGTACCATTTTGGATGTACCATTTGTGATTGGTATCCTGCTATTTTTTGCTGAGCAGAAGTTTTAAAAGTAATATTTTCTGCTTGGGCAGCTCAATGAAATTGGGCCCAGTGAATAAGAATTAAAATGGCAAACTCGTAAATACTGCCTTGAAATAATGCACATAAAACCTTTATTGAAAATTTGACAACAGTCTGTTGCAGTCTACTTGGGAGAGTTCAGAAGTTTCAAACACTTTCTTTATAAATGTGGTTTTCTTTTTTCTCTTTCAGACGTTATTTTCGGTGCAGTAAGTTCAGGGAGATGAGTAAGGGATGGTGTGGCTCAGTTGTCATCAACAAATCTAACCCTAAGGTAAGAACGAAGTACGACAGTGTTCTTAGATTTCATATTCAACAAGTTTCTCTGGTATAAAGCTCATCATGATACACGTTTGGCTGAAATACTGTAGACTGAGTAGACTACTTTGGTGTTTCCAACCTTGCATCATCAATGCAAAACATTTTTGCAAAAATGTTCATACATGTCCTAAATATTCCCGGTGAATTTGTACAACCTAACATTGTTACTCCGTATTACTACAGGGTTTAAAATCTCATACGTGTTGTTTTTATCCGCTCTCCTTTACAGATTGATACCTCTGGACGACAGCCATTAAAAGATCGGAATGGATTACATGATACCCAAAAGGGTAAACTTGAGAAGCAGCCCCAGCACAAACCCCTCCAAGATAACACCACTACAACAAATCACTTCAAGCTTCCTCGAAGCAATCCCACTCCTGACACCACATCACAAGTTGGCAGGAGGCAAGAGAGACATGGCTCTTCAACAGTGTATGTTGATCCAACTCCTGGTGTGAAACATCGTTCAGACCAACCAAAGAGGCCTGGGACAACGGAGGAAAGAAGAGAGTCTCATCAACAGGTGTCACAAAGATCGACAATCGATGAATTGTCTGAGAGCTTCAATTCTCATATGTCAATTTCTGAGGCTGATGTCTTTGAAGGGTCTGTTGTGGGCCCCAAGGAATCGTCACATGGTCTTGAACCTAAGAGTAAAGGAGCTGAACAAGCTGCCGGACATCATGTAGAGATGGGAGAAGCTGGGAGGGTAGGGATGAGAGAGGGGCAACATCTACAAGCCAAGGCAGGTAGTCAATCAGCTTCCAGTACTGTCTCAACAAGCATATCAAGACCATCTATTACGGGTACCTCTGTGTCTTCCTCTCTGGGGAGCAGCCGTCCATCAACCCTCCCACACCATCAAGAGCAACCAGTTGTGCCGAAGCAAACCACAGCATCATCCATTCAGAGCAAACCAACCCAGTCCAGTGAAGTAATTGATCTGACATCAGCCGAGCAAACCTCATCATCAGTTACCACAAAACCCCAAAGCAATGGAGCTAAGGTGACTACCTCTACCCTCCGCTCCATCGCCCCTGCTCCAAGCCTTGCCACTGGGCCAGTGAATCTCTTTCAGGCCTACGGGAAGACGACCTCCCAGGGAATAGTAGCTTTAGAAGTGCAGAAAGACCTACAGCTAAAATATCGACTACTAAGAGATCTTGACAAGCAAAGGGTCAGTGCAAAACGCAACAAAGCAGTAAACTCCCGACTCACACATTTTCATATTTTAGTATTTAGTGTCATAGTATTATGTCCACCATATCTCAAAATTGCTGATGGGGTTCTTGGCTAGTACAGTGATTAAGTTTGCTTTTATAAGAGTCCTTGGCTTCACAACCAGAATTGATAAATGAAATGAACATAAAATGAAATTAAGTGATTCAAACCAATACTCTGTTAACTACTAGATTGTTTCAACTGATGATAAGAGTTACAATGTTGGTCTGGAAATCTGTTTCATTAGGATAAGTTGAAAGCAAGAAATCAATCAACTTCTTCTTTTTCCAGGATGTAGTAAAATCTGTTCCAATGTCGATGCTCCCAGACAAGGGTGCTAAGCTTCTCCAGAGAGTGATGACAACTGAAGCAGAGATCAAAGCTGTTGACGCAAGACTGAAGAAAGCTGAGACGAATGGTACAGTTTCTATTCCTATACATAGTGTACAAGTACATGTCAGTCCTGTGATTCGTCCCGAATTCAGGAAATCCTTCCTTTATCATAATGTGTTCTTGGAAGAGGGTGAGGTGACTGTAAGAGTAGTATAGATGGCCCTTTTGTGTTTAAATAAACTTTTTTCAATTATGGTATAAATCTGTAGAATAGAAGATTCACTCTAGAACAAGAGGAAACTGCAATGCCATCTTTATTTTTTTTATACATTTTTGGACAATCATACCCCTGTATATACTTTCAACTAAAACACACCCTCCTATTTCAAAATTGGTAAGGATAAAAATATTGTTAAATTTTAGTCTGAAAAAGCTTACTGATGACAAAGTTCTGTGAAATATTTTCCACTAAAATGAAGTCATAATCAAGAAAACAATCTGATTTTTTTTTTTTTTTTTTCAGTTTTTACAAACAAAATTTAGGACAATATGTTGAAAATTGTGCATGGTTTTTCACTATTTTCTCCTGAACCACACAACAGAAGCCCAACTTTTCACAGGTTTGTTATTTCATACTTATAATATGGTTGATCACACAAAACATGAACACTGTAAGTGGAACATTGGAAGTTAATTAGGTGGCAGCCAGGTAAATCCATTGTTCTTGGCAAAATGAGTATCCTGAGAACTACAGGCAGTTTAAATTTACCTAGTCTGTCTATAGTGTTCCAAAGTCTGCCATTGAGGTTTTTAAATTCTAATCAAACCAGGCTCAGAGAAATTACATTCTTGTAATCTACATTTATTCACCGCCCTCTCTACTCTTTTTTTTACCCCAGGAATGCTTTCACAGCAACTATTGAACGGCAGACCTCAGTCCATAACCACTGGTATGTCCTCTGGTATGTCCATTCAGCAGCAGCAGCAGTTCATGGCATACCAACTTGCAGGTAAACATAATTGCATGTAGTGTCCAAGCGGTCCCGTGCACTTGGACTCAAGCTCTGGTGTTTCTGATCAGCAGAGAGTGAGTTCGAGTCCTGGTCTTGACACTTGGTCATAAGCAATCTCATAACCATTGATGATTCGTCCTCTTGATGAGAAATATATGGCCCAATTTTTTAGAGTTATTTATGTCTGTAAGCAAAATTGTGTTTCACAAATGAACAACAAAATTGTTTACAATGGATTCAAAATAAGCTTGATAAATGAACATGTACAAAATCCGTGGGGGAAAAAAACTTTCAGTGTTTTCTCTGAAACCTAAGTAATTCGATGAACTTTTCACAAAACTGTTTGTATTTTGTGTTTGTTAAAAACTGAAGGATAGCAATTCATGTTACTCTTCCAAAAAAACAATAACAAACCTTCCATTTAATTTGGACAACAATGTTTTTCCATTTATAAGTAGCCCTACGAGTAACATACAAAGTTAACGAGTATGGTTCCCTGCCTTCTAGTATTCCAATCTGTTTGATTTTGCTTTGCAGCCCAGCCACAGATCCAGACTCTGTACGGAGGGCGTATGACCAGCACCAGGCAAAAAGAAGTCGGAGCAATCACTAACTATGCAATCGAAAAACTACACATGTAAGCACGTTGTTCTTTTTCTAGATAGACTCCTTTGCACCGATATCGGTCACAGTCCCAGAGCTGCCAAAATAAACCAATCTTTCCAGGTTCTGATGAACAAATCTGAAAATCTCCCTGTTTATGGAAACTTTGTCCCTATTTTAAGTTGAATGTTGTTCTAAATATCTCCCTGATTGTTGTACAAAATCTCCCTGATTTCAAGATGCAAATGTTGGTAGCTCAGCAGTCTGTGTCTCACCACTCACATCATCCTAAATGCACACAGCACAGCAACAAACAGGGAACCTGACCCCCAAAATCTTGCAATCAAGATTTCTCCCTCTACTCTGTTCCTAAGAGTGACGTAATTCCACTGTAAGCCTCGCCCACTTTACACAAACTGGCTCTACTGATTAGCAGAGGCCCATAGGAGTTGCGTTGTAAGCAATTCTTTTATTGAAGATTAATGCAAGAAACATTCAGTAATTAGGATTGGCTTTTACATACGCTTTTTAACAACTATAGGTCTTCTCAGAGTTAAAAGTTTCTGTCAGAAGAACTACTTTTGAACAATGAACGGGTGATATCTTTGTAAAATTACATGCAATTGTATGACAGCTTTGGAGCTGGAAGTAGTGACTACATTTATAAGCATGCAGCAGATAGGCACGCTTGTTTTGCAATGACTTACCCGCAGGATGATTTACAGCTCATTTTTGAAACCACAAAAACCAATGTTCAATTGAATTTTCCCCATAGATCTCTACAGACATGTCCTTCACCTGACACGGAGACCGACGACCCCAAAGGGTTAAAGGTCACACTCATGACCCATCAACGACAAGCCTTGACCTGGCTCATCTGGAGAGAAAAGCAACATCCTTGTGGGGGAATTCTGGGTAAGTAGCTATGGCAACAAGCCCACAACACTTCCATTAGAAAATCTTAAAGACTGAAAGGGGCACCAAGGCCAAGACTTGGGCAACGAAGGGCATTGCCTCTGTGGCCTTCTTGTAATTCCAGGCCTGCACATAGCCTTTATGGTCAGGCTTCAGGTCTTCTGTGTGTGATTTTTTAAAATTTAATTCGCCTATGGTATCAGTGCAGTATGAGTGCGGTTGACTAAAGTCATCTGAGGTAAGGAAAGGTTTAACCGGCCACTCGATTTCATATCATAAATTTGTTTTCTGTGAGACTGTACCAGTGTCTATCTTGTTACTTTAGCTGATGATATGGGGCTCGGCAAGACCCTGACAATGATCTCACTGACTCTGAGACAGAAGCAGCAAGCTGCTCTACAGGATAAACCAGACACTGATCCTAAACCCAAAGGTAAGCACGAAGGTGAAGAAGTATATTGTTATCTGTTATCCTTTAATCATGTGAATCGCAAGGATTTACTTAATCCCCAAAACTGATGATTTATTAGTGGATACCAATTTACTCCTGGGTGGGGAGAAGTGGTTATAGTTAAGTGTCCTTGCCAAAGTGCAAATGCCATGACTAGTATTGTAACTTGCACTCCGATGATGCATACCTTTAGTCCGATGCGCTAGACCGTACAGCCACTACATGCTATAATGATAATAGTTCAGGGATCGCACCTTAAAACTAGCCCAGCATACATTATTTGGTAAAAACTGCAGTTATAGCCTAGTAAACGCCACTTCTCAACTTGCCCTGTGCAACCTAATTGTTAATAATGCGCAATGTTTCTTCCTTTTCATATGTAAATAATGAATCTTTAAAATGTGTTAATTTGTTTTTGAGTGTGTGAATTTGAGCATAAGACTGGTTGTCGTGGCTACCAAGAATGCATAGGAAAGACACATTTATGACAAGAAATGTTAGAATTATGGGTTATTAAAACTTCCTGTGTTGGGCTACTTTACTAAAAGATTAAGCACAAGGTCTGTAGTTTAAAGAAAGAAGATTTTTCTGAGAAAACTGTTTTTGTTTTTTCTTTGACTCCTCAGACCAGCAAGACTTCATCACCTCCCAGGCGACCCTAGTTGTGTGCCCCGCCTCTCTAATGATACAGTGGAATAACGAGGTAGAGAAGCGCTGTGCACCAGGCTCCCTAAAGCTGTGTCTTTACCACGGAGCCAACCGTGAGAGAAACCCCAAGAAGTTGGCCAAGTACGACATGGTGTTCACTACTTATAACATCGTCAGTAAAGAGCTGTCGTTCCTCTCTGCTAAGGACAAGGGTGAACACCCAGTAGAGGTAAGCCTTTTCAGCTATTACAGATTTCCTCATCAAAGTTTACTAACAGTGTGTCGCAGCTGGGTGATTTAGTGCATCGTACTCAAGTTCTTGTTATTAAGTCATCTGGATGCGGGTTCGAATCCCAGTCATGACACTTTGTGTCCTTGAGCAAGACACTTGCAAGTATAATTGCTTCTCTTCACTGATGGGTAAATGGGTACCTGTGACAGCAGAGATGGTTCTTGTGATAGATTTAGCTTGTTGCGCTACATATTTGGCAGCAAAAAGGGAGTTGAGATAGTCTCCAATGTTTAGAGAGTGTTGTGTGTTATGTTTTAGAGAGTTGCAGGGACGTTTGGATTCCCTGCTTTGAATTTTATCAGTTGCATGTAAAAGACGGCTATTTGGAGCAAATTCAGAAGTTGATTTTCTCACTCTAGCGGCTCAAAGTCTGCCCATGTTTGTTGGAGCAAGGATCAATGTTTCATCATTTCCCCCTAACCAACCCTTTGCAGGACTTGCCGTCTGGCGGAGATCAGCCACTGCTCCTGAAGATCTGCTGGGAGCGTATCATTCTTGATGAAGCCCACAGCATTAAGAATCATAAGAGTCAGACAGCCATGGCAATATGCCGTCTACGTGCAAGAGCCCGCTGGGCGGTGACAGGCACACCAATACAGAACAATCTACAGGATATGTTCTCCCTGCTGAGGTTGGTCAGGTTTTTCTTTTGAGCTCCAACTATTCCCTGAACACTAACTGAAATGCTCGCCCTAACTTAACCCTAACACCTAAAGGATGAATGGTAGCTTGAGGGTTTGAGGTGAGATGTACAAACCTTTGCACTAAGAAACGGTTACAGAGTGGAAACTCTAACTCAAGTTTTTGATTTTAAAACTCAAATTTCTCATTCTTACCAAAAGAGCACATCTTCAGCTATCAGAAACTTGCAAGGGAAAGTGGTGACTAGTAGATGTTTTGATTTGATTCCACAGATTCCTGAGATGTTCTCCCTTTGATGAGTATCAAGTATGGAAGAGACAGGTGGACAACAACTCAAGTGAGTGGAACGACTTTAGCCTTTTCCTTCTCACAACAACAAAAATTGCGTTCTATTTTTTTAAGTATGCATTACTTCTTTTCCTCTTAAAGTGTGTACATAGCATTGGTAAGAGTGAACATATAAATGTTCACAGGTTTGCACACAACTTTTGTATAAAGATGATCATGGTGGGAAAACTACCCTTGAAATATTTTTGCTTGAAATGCAATAGTTTTTTAAAAAGGAGTAAAACAATTGGTTTTGATCCTGCAAGTCAAAAAACTCATGTTTGAACAGTGAGAACAACAGTTTTTTCTACTTTTCTTCTTGTGACTCCAATGACCGATTGAGCTCAGTGAAACTTTCACTGGTTTGTTATTTCATGTGTGTTGGGTTAAATCAAGTGTGGATACTGGTCTTTGACAATTACCAATGTGACACATGTGCTTTAAATGAAATCATCAGGTTGGTAAGTGAGTTGGTAAAGCTGGCCTCTTATAATGTGCCGTTGTGCAAGAAAGTGCACTCCACGACAACTAAGTCACCAGCATTTATTTTCCCTGTAGAATCTGGCACCAATCGGCTGAATATTCTGGTGAAGAATCTTCTACTGAGAAGAACCAAGGACCAGAAGAATGCCGCCACCGGCAAACCACTGGTAAGAACTCAAACTAATTGGCTAGAAAATAAGACAACTTAGTACTGGTGGCAGCTGGCTCCACCAGGGAGCAGGTTGGCTTTTAGTGGTAATCTTCCGCTACCTTTCACCTCGGTGAACCCTGGTTCGAATCCCACCTCAAACTGCTTTCATGGATTTTCCCTAATTGGGGTCTTCCTCTCACATCTAAAACTGAGCATTTCTTCATCGACTTCTTTTACACAGGTGTCTTCAGGCATTCGGAATACACTGTAAGGCACTATTGAGGAACCCTTGGTTTCATTACCAGATAGATTTCAATAAACAAACATATATCTCCAAGGAAGGTTGCAGTTGTCTTTGTAAATGTGTAGAGCAAATATTGATGCATTTCTTTTCACGTAAGTGTACTCATCATTCATCACTCTTTATAGCAGAGAAGGGACATCATCCAATTCCAATGCAGTGTTTGAAATTTGTGTTTCAGTTACGCTGAAGGTTGCATTTTCACAATGAATCAATGTGGAGTCTTTTTTTTCTCATGTAGGTGGCGCTTCCTGATAAGCACAGCCATGTTCACGAGATTGAGCTATCGCCTGATGAGAGAAGAGTCTATGATAAAGTCTTTGGTGATTCAAAGTAAGTTGTCATATTGATTAGGCAATCAGCTATTGATTATAGATGACTGATTATCAGTGATTACATTTGTACATAATGTTAAATGTTCAGCCTGCCCATGTACCACAGCGCATCTGTGAGTTTTTAATGAACCTGTTTTGTGTGATGATGTTTTCTCTCCATAGAGCTAAAGTGCAAGATTACATTCGCTTCCAAGAGGACAAGGAAAAGGGTCAAGGGTCACATGTTGCGAGCAGAGCGCCCTCTTTATTCACCAGCTTGGGTGGGGTCTCTACAGGCGGGGCTGCCGGTGGTAGCGGAACCATGAGAATGGGCGGAGCTGCTGGCGGAGTCATGAGTGGCAGTCATATACTTGTCTCACTGCTGAGACTGAGACAGTGCTGTGGTCACCTCAGTCTTCTTCAACAGGTACAGTCAATGTAATACCTCTGTGTGCCTCTCATGCCACTGAGTTAGAATATTGGGTGTGGTGGCGAGGGTCGGTACCAATCTAAAAACCCTTTCCTTGACTCACTGAATCAGGTACAAAGTCGTCTTCCTATTTACCTCTTGATCTTACAAAGGCAGAAAGTCAAATGCAGTGGTGAGCACCATTCTTACAAGAAAAAGAAATAGGTACAACATATACCCCCCCATCAACCTGTCACCCCCAAGTAGAGAGACAGATGTAATGGTTAGGGTCAGCACCAGCCTTGATTACTTTTCTTAGTTCATTGATGAAAGAAGTACAAATTATTTCCCCTATGTATTACCTCACTCCCCTGTAGTGGTAGATGGTAAGATGTAGCGGAAAGGGTCAGCACTAGTCCTAAAAGATAAAAGAGGTCCAAAGTTACCCCCATGTACCTCTCGCCCCTACAGAGGTAGATAAACAGATGTAGTGGCGAGGGTCAACATTGAACCCTCTATTCGTGATTGTTCCAGCTAAATACCAACCATTTTGCTTCCATCCTCTGTAAGGCACTTTAAGATGCCCCGTGAATGGTCACTCTCCACCCCTCACTGAGAGGTTTTCATGATGAGGTACCTCAAACCCTTACTTTCTTTATAGGCAGTAGACACAGAGAGCTGTGAGCCAGAAGGTATCGATCTCGATCTGGTTGGTCAGATGAAGGAGATGAACATTGATGACGAGGAGGTCAGGGAGGGTCCTAGTGGAGGAGTAGATGGATCATCAGCCAAGACGTCCATCTTTGACAAGAGAGTGGCAAGCACTAAGGTGAGGCTTTGCCCAAAGCATATGTTTTTATAACTCCACCGTCTTTTCTAAAAACAAAAGTGCACCAGGTGTGGACAAGGCAGATATGTTCATGAAAAGAGAAAGTTAAAGTTCACTTTTTACTTTGTATTATCCCTTGCTTCTTGTCACCTAGCACACTCAATGGTCTAGTGGATAAAACATCTACTCTTGAATGCAGGGGTTCCAATCCCTCCAGAGTAGCGATGGATTTTTGTTTTTCTCCACAGGATTCAGAGAGCATGGAGTGAACAGCCAAATTCAAATTGAAGTTATGATCTGTCTTCTGTTTGACTGAGAGATGTACAATAATTTGGGGTTGAACAAAGAAAACTTACTAGAGTGGGATTTGAATCATTTAACGTGCCTGTGCTCTACCAACTGAGCTATCTAGCCCTATGTTGACGTTCTCCCTAATTTGTGAATGTCTTTGTTTGGGAGGGTGCCAGTCAGAAGCCATACAACTGTGTGTAGCCAGGGACCACACCCAACTGTACAAAAGTTCAGACTCTGACCAACACTTTTTCCTCTTTTCAAACATCCAGATCCAATCTGTCCTGACGGCTCTCCAAGACATCCGCCGTGACAGCCCACCAGGTCATCCCATGAAGAGTGTTGTTATCTCCCAGTGGACCCAGATGCTAGACATCATGGCGGACCATCTGACCAGGGCCGGCTATCGGTTCTGGAGCATCCGCGGCGATATCCCCCCGAAGAAGCGCGGAGAGGCCCTGGAGGACTTCAACAGCAACCCACGAGGACCAGAGGTCATGCTGGTGTCACTGAGGGCTGGTGGGGTTGGTCTGAATCTCATCGGTGGTAACCACTTGTTTCTTTTGGACATGCATTGGTAAGACCCCCCGGTGTTTTCTGGTATGGTTGGTGGCAGATTGCGCCACAGCACCTTGAAAACCAATACACGATGCTATGTGAATAAATGGGTCTTATACTTTGAACATAGCTCCACATACCTTGTAGAAAAAATGATGAGCAGTTTGAGAAGTCCTCAGTGTGATCAAGAGCTTTGAGAACTGGGTGTAATTATTATTATTATTATTAAAGAAAGACAAAAATGGAGCATCAAAAAGAAACCCTAATATCACCTCCCCCCCCCCCCCTGGCTAACACCTTGGTGACAGCTACTATCCTATGGAAAACAGTCACACTGTCACAATGTTTTCCTTTTTCCCTTTCAGGAACCCTGCCTTGGAGGACCAGGCTTGTGATCGCATCTACCGTGTTGGCCAGAAGAACAACGTCTCCATCCATAAGTTTGTGTGCAAAGACACCATCGAGATGAGGATACGAGAATTGCAGAAGGCCAAGTCCAAGCTGGCCACGGATGTGCTATCAGGGTACGTATGTCTTTCTGTCTGTTGGGCTGTCGGTCTGTAGTGGATGACAACTCCAACTAACCTTTCCCCAAGAAAGGGAAAATAAAGTCCACATTTTTCTACAAGCCTTAGATTTTTCCTGATTTCGGGAATTTTTCTTAGACCATCCTTTGCCCTTAAATATATGTGAACACATTGCCCAGTTTATGTCCATTTTTTTTTTTTTAATTCCATGGTGAAGTACAAGTCAGCATGCCTTTTGCTTTGCTTACAGTCAGTAAACAATGGTTATAAAATATGAAAAGGCCCAAGTGTGTCGGCCTATGATCTTTACTTCACAGATTTCTTTGGGCCATCTCTTCTTGATCCTAACAGACATTTTTTGTTCCTTTCCATACAGGGCCCGCTCCCAGAGTAAGAAACTAAGTCTAGCTGATCTACGATATCTCTTCGGTGTCAACTGAACTATAACATAAACAAATTTTTTTTTTTTTTTTTAAACACAAGAAGCATCGACACGCCCATCAAGACAAGACAATAATTTTTCGGTATCGCATAAGGAGAAAGAAATTTAATCACACCCTAAC
>JAUELU010000003.1:10131885-10146225 GCA_032357145.1 Evasterias troschelii
TTTTACTTTGAACTTTGGGATCCAGCACATGAATTTCCACAAAAGTAATCACAAAATCGAGAAGTTGGAATACTTTTTCTTTCGAAAGATGTTTTTTATTTGTCTGTAAAGCATCTCTTATCTTCAGGAAAAAGTAAAAAACTGGTTAAGATATATACCATTAATATCTTTTGTACTAAAACCATTCAGAAGAAAAAAAGGGGGGAAAAAGGTTAACGTTATTTAGTTTTCTATAAATACTTGTTTCAACAATGGCTAATTTCTTTGTGTTCCAGCTCCAACGTGAGCTGTTGCAGGTCACTCTCCAAGCTGCGGTTTCGCCGACACATCTGAACGTAGTTCAGCTGCAGCTGCTTCTGGTACTTGATCACCTTCTCCTTCTCCTCCTGCCAGATACGTCGCTCATGGGCCATCTTGGCTTCATGTGCCTGCAGCTTCTTTCTGGTCCCTGCGAGGTCCTCTTTCAGTGTCTGCATCTCATGCTTCAGTCTCTCATCAACGGGAGACCTCGAGGGCCCCTTGTTAGCGTCGAAACCTGGCCCTGCTGCTTTACCTTCCGAAAGGTTCAACAAGTTCAGCTGACTGGTGCTCAGGCTTCTGACTCCTAAACTTATCTTGTCAAGTTTACTTTTGTACATTGCACTTTCATCCTTAATGTCCTCTACCTGTGCCAACAATTCAGCTTGCTCATTCTTCAGAGTGGTCGTCTCTTTCTCCAACTCTAGCGCCCTCTTCTGGGCCTCTTGAAAGCTTTGCACATTCACTTGAGGGCGACTTGACTTTTCCAGCTCCTCCTTCAACGATGCTATTTGGGAATCCCGTGATTTCATTTTGTCCATCAAGAAACCTATTTCTGTCTCCCTCTGGCGCAGCTTCTCTTGGAAGCCCTGCTGCTCCTTCTCCTGATCCTTGATGCGTCCTTTAAGATTACCAACATCACTCTCACTTTTCTCCTGAAGCAGGGCAAGTTCCCGTTTCATCTGGAACACCTCGCGTTCCCTGGTGGTCAGTTTGACCTGCATGTCCATGAAGTCACTCTCCAGCTGCCTCTGCAGGGGGGTCATCTTTGTACCCCCTTTCACATTGGAGAGTTTGTTGCGGAGAAGACTACAGTCTTTCTCCGTTTCGCTCAGCTTCTTTTGCAGCTTCTCAACATCGCTGCTTCTGTCTTTAACAGTCTGTCGCAGCTTTCCAACTTCTTGTTCCTTTTCGTCTTGGACTCTTCGAAGCTGATCTTTCACCTGACTAATGTCTTTCTCCCTCTGCATAAGTTTTTCTTTCAACTGACTTGCATTTCCAGACTGATTTCCTTTTCCTGACATCAAACCACCTCCTAATTTTCCCTTCTTCTGCAGCTGTTGATTCAGCTTCTCCTGAACCTCTCTGAGGTAGGCAACCTCGCATCGCTCCTGGCTCAACTCCTTCTCCTTGGTGCCCATTTTTGTCCTCAAAAGCGTAAGCTCCTCCTCTTGCAACCTGACCTCCTTCGCCAGGTTCTCTTTTAGTTCGCGCATGTGATTGGTTTCGACACGGGCCTCGCTCAACTCGGCCTCTTTCTCCTTCAAGAGTCTCTCCTGAAAATCCACATTGCCTTGGCTGCTGTGTCGATTCTTCTCAAGTTCTGCCTCCAGCGAGGCCATGGTCTTTGAGCGCTCAGCAAGCTCTTCCTCCTGGTGGGCAAGTTTGTTTCTCAAGTTGGCAATCTCTTTGGCCTTGGCACTTAGCTGATCTCTATGGTTCCTCAGCTGCCATTTCAGGTCTTCAACTCCCTTGTTGGCAGAATGCTGTGGGTGCTGTTGTTGTTGCTGTTGCTGCTGCTGTGAGGTAACTGTCTTTTCTCGAATCAACTTCTTCTCCTGTTCCAATTTGTAGATCTACCAAGGGAAGAAATAATTGCGTTTAACTTAACTACAACAAAATATCAACAAATATACTCCATTCCGAAACCTATACTTTGCTTTTACATTTTCCCTGGCAGTTTCATACAATCCTTCATAAACAACATCACTTGTCACTGTGGTCAAGTGGTTAGACTGCAGGACATATCTCATGGAATGTTAGAGGCACTCACAGCAAATTAGTGCAGTGGGTAGCTTTCAAAGCCTGTCACCACTGTAGACTCGACTTATAGACTGACCTGAGCTTGAAGTGAGTGACGAATCTTCCTAGACGTGTCTTCCTGTTCTTGGAGCTCTTTCCTCAGCCAGGAGGTCTCCTCCTCCCAGGTTCTATGCTTCTCCTCGTGTACCTTCAATATAGCCGCTTCATTGCTGTCCATTGTGTCTCGTAATGTGGACAACTGCGCTTCTTTCTCCTACGAAAGGTATAGGGAAGTGTTAGAACCCTCCATAACACAATCAGAATCTACGCACACGTTTAAACCATCGTACTGTTTCGAACAGTACCTTTTATAAAAACATGTTATACGTTTTCAAATCTTTACCTTTACCAGCATACAAATTCTGCACCAGGGCTTAGCGTGAGTGTCAACACAACCCACCACATCAAAACCTCTTACTAATTGAAATCATCCAAGCCACCTGTTATGTCTGGCAAGCCTTTGAGGAGCTTTGCAGTTTAAACCCCCCCCCCACCCCAACCAATTAAAAGTGACTGTAACCAAAGGACACAGACAGCATTGGTGTGATTTTTGGTGGGCGGCACTACAAAAATATTAGCATGCATATCAAGCAAGAATTGGATTTCAGAGAAACTAGGATGACAAGGGTTTAGTGAATCATGGTTCGAAAGAATCTCTTACCAATACTTTCTGCCGCAAGCTGTCAATCTCGCTCTTCTCTGCCCCCATGAAGGACACCTTGGATGAAGAGGCAGACGACGTCTTATTGTCGATACGATTACTGTTGTAATCCACCACGCCGTACGATGGGTTGGTGTGGTTGATGCGGACGGGTTTCCTGGGGCTGCTGTTACCATGGCGGTTGTCGACATGCGTAGTCGACTGGCTGATGTTCCTGCGTTTGTAGTCGGGGAGCAGCTTCTGCTGATTCTGGAGGTTCTGGATGCTGCGGTTGAGGTAGTTGAGCGAGTGGGCCGGCTGGATGTGCCTCTGTTGGGCCATCTGCTTCCCCCATGCCTATCACAATGACAATATAGATGTCAAGAATTAACCGTGGTTCATTTTAAGTTAGGACCAGTTACTTGTCCTAACTCGAGATAGGATAAATCCTAGCGTTTCGTGAAATCGGCTGCAGAGCCCGTATAAGCCTTGGCTTTTTTCTGGTGCCCTCCATTGTCAACATGTTTTATCAAATTCTTGGATTGACAGATTGTGTAGTTGTGATATGTGGAGATAAACAAACAAACTAACAAACAAACAAACATCCCAACAAACAAACAATCAAACAAACAAACAAAAAACCAAACAAACAAACTACCATTACAATCTTTTTAAGACAAGTAGGCTTTTGAATAGAAATCACACAATTTCTCTTGGGGCTAATTACCAAAGTGTGAACCTACTTGTAAGTGTTACTACAAAGGGTAAATTTAAAAAGGGATAGGATTTGAGTTGATTAGGGCTATGTCCGCTTGAGCTCTTGCAAAGGCAGCATCTTTAAGATCAAACACTGGTAACAGGAGCCCGTTTTAGTTTGGTGTCATATGCAAGGGGGTTTTAGAATATTTTGTTTAAAGAGAGTTTTGTCGCGTTTTGAATTTTATTTTCGAAAACAGCATGAGACAAAAGCATTTGAATTTTATGTATACTTCAAAAACAGCAAGAATTTTCAAAATACAGGAGAGATTGTTCGCCTGAAACTTCATAATTTGCGTATTATTCACCTTTGCATAATTCTGAGGGGGTCGCTGTGCACTGTTGCCTTGGTAACCCTTCTGCTTTGGTGTAATGTCCTGCAGTGACAGGCATTTTGTCGGTGGCGCCCCGAAATGATTCCCGGCCAGGTTGCGTTTCTGATTTGTCAGGACCACATCCGGGGGTTGTTGTTTGTGCTGTTGCTGCTGCTGCTGTTGCTGTTGCTTGGGTGGAGGGCGATCGTTGATATGGTCTGGCATGCTGGACGGAGAGCTGGGGAGGCTGTGCTTGGATGAGGTACTACTGGGGGAGTCTAAGGAGCGGGACGGGGAGATGGCCTTGAGGGGTACCGGGCGAATCATGCGATGCTGCTTGTACTGAAAGAACCAGGGAGAGAACCAGGGAGAGAACCAAGGGATATAGGTTAAGATTTAAGATGCCGAAATTCACAGGCCTAGAATTTCATCTTTGAGAGGGCAAGGCCATTTTCATTTCACAACATGCACTTCCATTGGTAAAAAGAGGCACCAGGGCAACAGAATCTATAACCTCTGCGTAATTCTGGGCCTAAAATCGTGTGTAACCTTTGTTTACAAAAAGAGTGACCTGGTACATTCCAGAGCATTTCCTGGCAGGCAAGATACTACACTGGTCATATGTGAAACTTAAGATTATTTTTGATATTTTCCACATAAATTCACGAGCTATAAAAACAATGACTAACAGACCACGCTACATGTATCTCCATAAAATAAAAGATTCAATATTTTCATCAGTTGAGCTGTGTACTAATCATGCTGCAAAAAGTCCAGACTGTGGCTGCTTTGTAAAAAAACATGTGATGTCATTGGTCACATGGTCTACAGATGGGAAAACAGCGTCGGTTATGTTTTGATACACTAAACAAATGTTTTCAAATTGTCATTTCTTGAAGGCACTTATGATTTTGAAAAAAGAAATTGAACTTAAAATTTTTCCTTTTTGACACATTTATGTTATGTAAAAAAAAGTCAGCTCGCTAAATGTCCAGGGTCACAAAACACTAACAAACATTTCCCAAATATGAGTTGTCAGTACTACCATAGTGATTTGTATTGTGACATCACACTTTGCTTAGCAATTAAAACTGATACACTGTTAAGACCAATTTGAGCTCTTGTGAAATCAAGCCATGGACAGAGAAAGATCTATTACTGGTGGGATGCGACAGAGCAGCCACTGCTATATAAAAGACAAATCTTATTTCAAGAAAACATTTATCATGTTGGCACTCCCTAAAAACTTTTTCTTGAAGTTTTTTGGGGGGTCTTATTTCAAGAAGGGATTATTGTTTTTCATATGTAGTTGTTATGATATTTTACCTTTTCAAGTTTACCACTGACTGGAGTGATTACTGGTGGGCCTGCACTCGCTGGTCCCTCTTCAATCAGTGAATTGTAACTATTAGACTCGCTGCGGTAGTAGGCTACGCTGCCCTCGCGGTAGCCACTGTCGACAAGGGGGCTGGACAGGTTGCCCATGGGCATGGAAGCGTCCGGTGAGTCGCCATCAGACGCCGCTTTGTAGTGCAAGGCTGGGGTACTCTTCATGAAGTAGGAATCGTGTGTGGCATTGATGGTGCATGTTTCCATGATCTATGACGAGGTTTGGTTGCAGAAGATACTCGATTGATTGCAGAAAACGTTGACGAATGATTTCTATAAAGAAAAAGAAGACACAAAGCTTAATTGTTTGTTTACAACAGGTTTAGTAACAGATACCTTGCCATGATGTAACAAAACCCATACAGCACCCTTACTGAGGTTAACGAAGACCTATTATTGGCTGACAGCGCGTACACGCATGCACGGTTCCATTGCTTGACTTCAACGATTGGGGCCAATGCAAAGCAGTTTATTGATAGTGATAGACAAATAGACTTCAATCATCAGAACATGCCCAGTGACTCAAGCTGCAAGGAGTCCACTAGGTTTGTTGTTTCGTAAATTGTATGCTGTAGAATTGGATACAATCTGGAGCAGTGTTCTTTTATGGGTTCCTCCATTCAGCAATTTCACTTTCTCACCCTTTTGATTCAGAATAACAGTTGTCTGATTCAGAAGTAACAAATATTTGGTAATTCTCAGATACATCACAAGTCCTACACCACACAGGTAGAAATAAGAGAGACTCTAGCGCCATCAAAAACAGGTTGTTGTAAATTGATCACTGGCAATCCTCCAACAAGAGATCGTATGGACATGAAATATCCTGCAAATTGGATAACAACTTCCCCTTTCTATGAGTGAAAAAAAACAGAGCAAAGTCTTCTGAAGGCTGTAACTGGCAAGTTTACTCCTTCCAAGAAAATCTGAAGGCCTAAGGAGATCAGTGAAAAATCCTAACCTCAAGAAACTCACTGACAAATCACAAGCTTGACACCAACATGTACCGACTGTATGTCCAAAATGACTTATGTGAATGTCTCGCCAGTTTGCTCCCAGTAGTTCCGCACTTGTAATGACCCCAATTGTGAAATGCACATATATTTTCCTAGCTGATCACATACCAGTACATGTACAATGTCATTGGTTTAGTCGTTAAATCTAATTGAATGGCATCTTGGCATAATTTCTTTTGTTCTTAATAGTTAAGGGAACCTACAAGATAAGGCTGTATTTTTGTGTGTGTTTCTCCCTTAGCAGTGGTCTGCCGGACAATGTCAGTTAAAACAGCAGAGCACCTGTGTTGAAAAGCATGTACCTATTTAGTATGAAAGTGAATAAGCTGGCCACTATGACAAGCCAACTGGTCCTGCTGGCTAGTCGCTAACAAAAATCAAGGGCGAACCATGAAGTATTAAAATTTGCCATACAGGTACCATGTCATAGATCGACCAATAAAGTAACGTGTAAACCTCAATGTACATTGCCATTTTGCCAAACAGGAATTAGTCTTATTTCAGAGGTCATTCCAAATAATCTCACCTACATTGTAGGGCATGACTGTGACTGCCTCATTTTGTTTGTCTTTTATGTATCGTTTTTGTTTGAACAATGAAAAATTGACAAGAGCAGATTTGTATCTGCAACCTCCTGATTAGCGTGACGGCGCTCTACAAACAAAGCGATCTAACCATAAGGTCTTCCTATTTTGACATATTTTGTTGTTGTTGTTGTTAAATTATTATAATTTATTTATTTATTTTCTTTTGGGGGGAGGGTTAGATTGTGGTGCCAGTCAGAAGCCATTCAACCTGTAACTGCTGTATAGCCAGGGATCGCACCCAGTAGGCCCTACAGATACAAAACAACCTGGGAAGCAGCAGCAGAGGGATCACCTAAAGGGGATGCAACTTTTTATTTCAAATAAAAAATAGTAAACAACTTAATCATGTTATATTGTTTTGCCGTCCCGTGGTATGGATAAGCTGCACCAAAAAGCCCCAGTAGGACATAGAGTGGAGTCGAGCTCAGCTCAGCGCTTCCCAGGTTCAGGGTGAATCCTAAATTAGGTACAAGTAGTGGTTATGAACACTAACTTATATCTATTAAAACCACAACTATACTATACAAATGAATGTGCCATCACTTTATAACATGATGATTTATGAATCGTGTCCAGGGTCAGATGAGCCTGTGAGACATCACTCAGACCATGCTCAGAATTACTATTTTCAGAAACAACACCTCGTCAAATTTTATTTGTCATGTTCACAATTATACTACATGTACATGTACCTGAAACAAAGACTACAACAAGCTTGCAGTCTTGTACATGTATTAATTACATAGTTTGAGATCAATGGCACAAAGTAGCAAATGCCTCATTGTGTAGTTATTCAACTTAGTGTACACATTTTAACCAAGTAGAAAACCTCAAATTATTTTTAAGTTACCCGGTCAGTTTCCTGTGTGGTTTATTAATTGCTATTTGAAATAAAAAGTTGCATCCCTGTAAGGTGATGCCTTTCCTGCCTATCTAAAGGCAAACAAGCAAATGTTGGAATTCAAAACAAAACAAAACAAAAATGTTGCATCCCTGCAGAGTCAGTTAAATAAAGTTTAGATCAACATAAAAATTATTCACAGAGTCAACGACATTAGATTTCTCAACTGAACTCTACATGCAATTCCTACAATCACAATTGGCATCACCGGCTAGTATAAATTTACAAGTATTCTGTTTGTTCAAGAAAGAAAAAAACAGAAGCCAAAACAAAACACCCTACTGTACAATGTAATTTTGTAAAACAGTTCAGCTGTTGGTTTCTTTAAACTACATGTGGTTTTTAGACTGCCTAGAGTGAATATCAAGTGGTTTTACAGACACACTTTTCACCAAGATCAGAAAAGCCGAAACAGCTGAGGTGACTGTTGTTTTCATTTGGTATTTAAGAGCCTCTACTTAGGGGTCGGGTCAAGCGGGTTCACAGTTATCTAAATATCAAATGATTGTTGAAGAAACAATACAGCTGTCGATGAAGCCTTTTTAGCTTGGGACTGCAATCAGTACCAAGTCAGCAGGGAAAAAAATGTTAACTTCTGGAAACGATAATATTGTCATAAACTTAAAACCCATTGATAAGAGATTGTTGGGGTTTTCCTTGAGTGAAACTTTCTGAAGAATGTGCGGAAGCTGGTCTTTGTTTGGGGATCCTTTTTTTTTCTCAACTGCCAAACCTGTTGGGCCTCTCGGGTAAGCTTAGGCCCCTGGGTTATACAATATGTAAGCTAAGGGACAATGAATTCCTTAGCCATGTCCCTATGTTAATTCCACCACTGCACACAGAAAATAGGTACTGTATTGTACCACAGACCTGACCTGACAACCAACAAATGTCATATAATAACCATGGATTAAATTGTGTAGAGCTTAAAGAGGGGTTGTTCAGAGGGTTAATTCAGTTTTTTGTGACGCACTCATTTTTCAATAGATTGACTTCTCATGAAAATGGAGAAGGAGAAATACAAAGCTCTAACCTCGCGTTAAAATGGGGTAAAGAGCATCTGTATTTGATACCCTTCAAGTGCAAATCAAAAAATGCAAGTTTAAACAAAAAGTTCATTCCTGAATTTTGATGATGTTGAATCTTGAGCATTGGGTTTGACCTTTTGACTGGCACAGAAATTCATCTCTGAAATGAACAAACCCATTTACTTTTTTTTGGTCCAATGACATCATGTTTCAAACTTTGCTTTTGTTTCAAATTTTGCTCTGAAATTCACATTTTACACCATTTTAAAGTGAAGTTAGAAACTTGTAATTTTTTCCTTCATTCCATGAGGACTCTATCTGTTGGAAAATGAGGAGTTGTCCTACCCGAAAATGAATGCATCACAAAAACTGAATTCGACCCACACAATGTGCAAGCAAGGTCTTCCAAAAGAATTTGACAAGCTAGAGCTTGGGTGGGGACCGGCACCCAAAGTCCTGGTTTTAAATCCTAGGCTCTTCTTTGCATGTTTTGATCGATTTTTTACAAGAAATATAGTAAAAGATTGAATGTATAGAGACCACAGAGGAGACACTGGTTGATGATCTTGGCCTCTGGTTCCCTTTTACAAAATGAAAATAGCCTTGCCCCTTCAAAGATTAGATTCCAGGCCTGCTAAAAGTATGTTCCTTCTCCAACTTCCAATGCCATTAACTTGAAAATTAACCTCAAACTCGACTAAAAGTAACACTTCTCAAAAGTAGGTATTGGCTTCAATTTTACTCATGCTTCAACACAAAATATTAACAACAACATCAACAGAGCAGTTGGTACTAGACAATTAAATTATTCTAAGACTAAGAGTGTAATATAATGTTTTAAAACATACCATGTGCTGGCTTCCAGGTACAACAGCAATGATCTTTTGCTCCAATTTTACCAATGACATGTCTGACTCACTAGAACTGGGGATGACTAAAATTAACGACATTGACCATAGATGGAGTCATTTTAGTTCCACTTCAGCGGTTCTGTTTGTAATACTGCTGTATGTATTTAACCATGACTGGGGCAGCTGTCAGTGAGTTGCCTGTTATTACAGAGATCCAAGGACAGATGTTGAAAGAATGCACCAGTATATTATTTGTATCAATAATAAAACACCGGAATACACACAAAGAAGTTGCAACAAACTATGATCTACATACTGTTTTATGTACATGCGTACAAAGCACTTGGCTTAAAGACGGCCAGTCAATAAATTGTCTTCTTTTTTAACAGTAACGAAAGAGAGAGAGAAGAGTTTTGCGTGGGTTTGGAAGTTGACATTTTTCTTAAAGTGTTGTGCATGCAGTACCTTTTGTAAAGCATTTCTACATGTACACATGTTGCATCCGAGATGATATAGACCATGTGACCTGTGACATCACAAGTTTACAGAAGAGCTACAAAGGCTGGAATTCCTGCAGGCACAATTTGTACACACAAGTAGCCCAAAGAAAAGAAAACTAAAATCTGACACTTTATGGAGAATGCACCGTCTGATTTTTATCAACTTTTTATATGAACAAACAAAAGGAGGGGGGAGGGGACATCTCAAAACTTGTTCAGCTGTTATATTTATACATGTAGCTCTTGAACTTATGTGACAATATCTTGCCTGCCAGGAAAAGCCCTGGAATGTACAAGGTCACTGTTTTTGTAAACAAGGGTTAGATGGTCTATACTGCAGGCAGACTTCAACTTTGTAAGTTTTGCACAAAAAAACACCTGGGCACTGAAACGGGGCACAAAAGCCTTTGCACAGTGTTTTCAGTTGATCGTCTCGCCCCTTCCCCCCCCCCCCCTCCCTCATGAAGTTAACACAAAAACGCCATGGCCTTGGAACCAAGACAATTACATAATAGCAGAAAGCAGATTATCACTGAACAGGACAATTTGTGTCCCACTCTTGTCCGCTCAAAAGAAATTACTTGAAATGCACTTGAGAATCATTTGAATACAAAGACTGTAGTGTGGAGGCAATTGCCAAAATCAACAAATCTGAACACAATATGCTAGCATGATGGAGAGTTAGCATTGTGAAAGCAATAAGAAAAAGGGAGAAAGGTAAAAACTGCTTTTTTTGCCATGCTGAAAAAAACTGACACTTGTGATGGTTGAACTTGTAATGGAACACTCTAGGTACAATCACACTGCCATGCAGGCACATTGAGAGTTAGTTCTAGTGTTACTACAGGAACCGAATATGAAAACGGTGCCCTTGCTTGACCCCCACCAGACCCCACAGGCCAAACAAGTCATGGGAGTGTTTTAATTCCTCTGTAGTCTACCAGAGGAGACAGGTTTGCACCCTGGGCTTAATTATAAGTACCAAGAGGTGAAGTGTGAAGTCAGGAACTTTTAGGAGTTCATGTTTTTGGTAGTTTGGTTGATTTAATTGGAGGGGACATTAAGGTTTGACTCAACAATTTCCCTACCACCAGCAGTTTCCCCAAGTGTATTGCAATGATTAATTCACGCAGATTATTTGGGGTTTTCCTACCACATCTAAAACTAAAACCTCCTTCCTCGTATTCTCTCTAAAGAATTCTTTGCTAATACAGTGACTGAGTTTGCTTTCTGGAGTCTTTGGCTTCACAACCAGCATTAAAGGGTATGTACAACATTGGTAAGATTGAAAATATAAATGTTCACAGATTTGCACATAACTTACATGGTATAAAGAGGTACATGGTGAAAAACCTTCCTTGAAATAGTTCTGCTTGAAATGCCGTAGTTTTTAGGAAATGAGTAAAACAGTTGTCTTTATCCTGCAGGATAAAATCCTATGTTTGAAAAATAGTTAAAACATATAATGTTTTGTTTACTGTTTTCTCATGACTCTAAAGACCGATTGAGCTTAAACTTTCACAGGTTTGATATTTCATGTACATGTTGGGTCACATCAAGTGTGGATACAGGTATTTTGCAATTACCAATGTTGTACTTAAAAATTAAATGAAATTAAAATTGTTGTGGGTTTTTTTCTTCTGAAAGTTTTGCCACACCTGCAGAATCAACAATTCATTGTGTCAGTGCAAAAACATCAGTCAAACCATGGAGGAAACAGAATCAAAGAAAAATGCAGAACTTTGGATTTTGAAGGGTTGGGATGGTGTAGAGTTTGAGTCATGAGGTCACTGTCTTCATTTGATTCATAGGAAAAGCTTCACCGATCTTTGAAAAGTCAACATTAAAATAATCAGATGCGTCAACAACAATCCAAGCTTATTATCTCCACTTGACCAAAATATCAAAGTGATTGAGAAAAACCAGGGGAGGACTGACCAAAACAACAAACACACACTATAATCATAGAGCTACAGTAGCTCTATGCTATAATTAAAGCACAGTCACAAATAAGCAAGGAAAACAAACGATACATTAGTCACCGGTTACTGACCGGTAAATGCTCTGCAACAAACATGACAATCTTTGCAGACCTAGATGAGATGACACATTGGGGTTTAAAGTTTATGGCGCATGAACATTATTATGTACAGGTAGGCTTTGTAGTGGTTTAACCACAACTCTCATATTGTAGTGTCATTCATTTCACACACAAAACTTCTGAGGGGTTTCAAGCTATTTTTCAGTAAAATTCAAATTTGAATAACAAAAATGGCTGTCACAGTCAAAAACTCAACAGCCCTATATACTTGTGCATTTCTTTCCGTTTTGTTTGCACCTGCGATACTTTAAAAAAATGTGGGTTTTTTTCCTAGCTGCTCAAGGCTTTCAAAACAATAACTTTGAAAAAAAAAATATATACCTTTAAACGCTCCTACAGTTCACAACATTTTCAAGTGAGTTGACCAACCATTTGAAACCATTCAACTGCCACAGTCGTGTATGGTGGCACAACTGTGCACAGAACTAACTGTGTACTGTGTAGATGCATTCCCTCATGGTATCATATTGCAAGGCTGGCTGGCATAGCTTATCTATCATTCAATACCACAGTGAATGGTATTGAATGGTCAGACAGCAGGAGGGTTAAAAGTACTGACAAAACTGTTCAGATCGGAGTACAAAGTCAACCAAAAGCCTGCGACTCAAAACACATTTATCCTTCCATTTGTCAAACGTTTATTGCTGACAAATCCTGACATGCAGAGGCAACCATCTGCCTGGCCCACATTATCAAGATAAAGTCTTTTGAACAAATGTGACGGCTGTAAAGACTCCCCGACAGAAAATTCCAAGAAAATAAGCATCAGCAGTAGGCAGTACCAAAATTCAGTTTGGATTAGTTCATGGTTCAGTTGGATCTTCAATCATTCAACAAAGTACACGCAGAAAATATCGCTTAAAGGCAAAGTATACCATTGGATTTGCAGGCGTTTGATTGTTTGAATCCTATATAAATGTAAATATATATACAATAAAACTAACCTGTGCAAATTTCACTTGAAAAGGTGGTCGCGTTTTTGAGATATTGCCGAAAAACCAGAGCAAATATGTCCACACAATAAAAAATCATCTCTATAGGAATTATAAATACACAAAACCTGTTTCTCAAAATTCAAATTTGGGGGCATAAAACTTCGCTCGTCCCCAGCGCCTTGCCTTAAAACCAAAGGCGCTGGGATGGGCAAACATATCAAGCACGCTCATTGGTTAATGCTCAGTCCCATCATGCATCACACTCACATTGCACGCATGAAGTACTTCCTGAACAAGAATCTGTGCAAACTGATTAGCCCATCCCAGCGGTCCTGGATAGGCCCGCTGGGAACGAGCGAAGCATAAAACCTGATATGTTTTTTGAAGTGAACTGATTCTCAAAATGCTTTATACTATCAAAAGCTGCTGTACTTCTTACCACTTAAGTTTATATTGCCATTAATTTTCAAAGTCTTTACCAAAAGTATACAGACCCATAGGTATATTTGTAGGGTCACCAATTGGTTTTTGTCAATGAATGCTGATTTCCTATTGGCCAAATTATGGTATCAAGAAAGATACAATAAAAATCTGCGTTTAGCAAGGTGACCAACCACATATCTGGCATTGTTCAAACAGACACCCTGGAAATGTCCAAAAGTTGCCTGCAGGTGATCTTTGGAGATTCAAATTTGTTGTCATATTTTTATTGATTTTTAATCAATCGGGGGCACTTTAGATAAAATGTTTTTGCAATATGCTGACTACCAAACATTTTATAACAAGTACAAGTAGTTTTTGGGATACAAATTACACAATTTTGTTCTGGCTCACTATCAAAGTAAGACCCTGTCTTGTTCTCTATTAAGCAGGAAATCAGCATAGAACTCTTATGGCAGTGCTTCACACAGAGTTCTACCCTTGCCTCCCTTTTTCTATGGGCTGTAAGCGCAGAATTCTGGGGTAAGCAGAACACCATTTACATGTAAGTGGGAGTGGGACTTCAGGGAACAAATTTTAGAACACTGATTCATTAACAAATTTGTTAAGCCTCTAAACAAACTTCCCCGGAAATTCCTGGAAAATTTGTGTTGACCCTTTTACACTTAAAGGCACTGAACACATTTGGTAATTTGTCAAAGACCAGTATTCTCACTTGGTGTATCCCAACATATGCATAAAATAACAAGCCAGTGAAAATTTGGGCTCAATTGGTCATTGA
>JAUELU010000003.1:10185895-10196201 GCA_032357145.1 Evasterias troschelii
TTTTGTGCATATGTTGAGACACACCAAGTGAGAAGACTGGTCTTTGACAATTACCAATAGTGTCCAGTGGCTTTAAACACAACAGCAGTACAGAAAACTGTGACACTCCAAGACAGTGACACGGTCAGAACATAGAGCATAGAGAAAAGAATAGAGCAAGGACCAGACCTTGCTCTTTCGGTCTGATGGTCAGACCATAGAGCAAGGTCCTTTCTCAGACATTTGACAGACATTTGACATGCAGTTTTGGTGAGGTGGTAGAACTTCAACTTGGATTGGAAGTCAAGCTTGTCTCTATTTAAAAGGGCATACCCTATTCGTATTTAAAAACTATCAAAGCTTAAGCTTCAGTAGCCCTGCTAGGAGGAGTTCAACCTGGGCTAAAGCTTCAGTAGCACCTTGAATTTGAACACTAATCCTACTTGTTGGTCAAATTACCAAATTAACCCAGCAACTTACGATTTTCTTGACATCCCCTCCAGAAAACTTTCACACGTGTGACTGTCGCGGGACTTCAGTAAAATGAGGGGATCCTGTCACTTTGTTTTCCTACCATTCATTAGGTTCGTAGGGCATTCCCCCCTGAGATGCGACGCATGCACGAGTCGAGTAGTAAATAAAACTTCAAAACTTCGCGCGCAGGGCCCACGAGAGGGCAGCAAACATTACGTAAGGCAAGTTCTGAAGCTCCAGACACAGAGTGACGAGTTCTATGTATTTTTCAAACAAATCCCAAAGCAGACGAAATGTTTTTTTTGTCCAAAACCCTGTGATTGAAATTTGATATAATATTTATAAATAATGAAATGAATTTTCGACAAAAAATTAATTGGAGACAGACACAACTCCAGAGTAAAGTTGAGCAGTTATATGTTTTATTTGCAATAGTCAAAAACTCCTGATTAATTATGCTTTTTATTGTTTCTTTTTCTTTGGTAATTCTCAAAGTCTTGAACTAAAAATGCAAAAAACACAGTATGCTTTTAATAGTACTAATTAATAACAGTGCACTGATTCAACATAATGCCACCTTTAACACGTACTTGCAAAAATAAACTTAAAAAACCCAAGTACATGTAGTTCCTTGCCATTTGATTGGAGGATTGTAGGTCATCCTTTCATGCCTCAGGTCACAAACTGTGCTCAAGCTAGACACATGAGGATGGCGAAACACAGTAACAAAATGCCTTCATTGTGGACGCCAGAATATAATCTTGCACATCATTTTTTAATTCTCATATTTTTATCCTCTAATCAAAACACAAAGGTCTGCTTGGATGTTATTTAAGACAAGCAACAAATGTTTTGCATCTGTGCAATGGCGAGAACATTTTCAATCATCATAAAAAGATGAAATATTTCATTCAACTTGGTCTCGCCTCCTCGAACGGAAAAATCTATTTTTCAACTCATGGAAATAATTATTCTCACCATTCCACTTATAAACATTTATTATTTGTATAACATTGTTCTCGCACCAACACAATATCTTCAATTCGTAAGAGATATTTCCAATATGCAACAGAAAACCTCCTGAGATGTAACCCTACGTACAATGCAAAGCTTTAACCTCTATTCCTCTATTCATAACTGTGGCAAAAATATGTCAAAAAGAAGAAAAAACAAGAATACAAAGCAAGAATACATTTTTCTGAATAGTAGTACTGTACAGCCACGGCTTTGTCTAAGTGAATACAAACCAAACATACATAGAAAACCCATAAGAAAAACCCTAACATGAAATAGTACAGTTATGTCATAAAGAGTACTTCATGAAGGCAAATGTGGAAAAAGTTTTCCTGTCACTGTTTGAACAATGGTTTAAATCTTGCCGAAATCTCCTGCATCAGAAATTCAAGTTTCTGTTAATAAGGCACTACATATACATCATCAGGACACAAAATGCCCACTGGACCACTGGCCAGAGTCCAGTGTTTTAAGCATTTGGCCAGAACCCCAAACTCCAAACTCAACAAGTTTTGCAGTTGAGGGTTTCTCCAAACTTTGACACAGGGGAAGTACCGAGTATAGAGTGCTTAATACACATCGGTGCAAGGGCCAAAACTAAATAATACTCTTTATCCCCAATGCTCCTAAAATGTAGGGTTTCTACCTCCCTCTAGCCGCAGAGCTAGCTCAGTAGTCATCTGCTTTAGCATGGAAAAGGTCATAGGTTCGATTCCCATCCAGTCCTTAAGAAATTCTGCTGCAGTCTAAAGCAGGCCTCAACACGCTGTCAAGACTTCTGCATGCTTCATATAATAATTTGTAAAAGTAACGATGAAACTCACTAATAAATATAAATACAAGTGTTTTAAAACAATACATGGAATTTCTGCATGGGGAATAATTATAACAATAATTTTTTTTTTTTTCCATTTAAAAAAAATGGTAAAGCATTACATTTTCAAGAATGATTCACTTAAGCATAAACAAAAAATCAAAATAAAAAACCCAAAATGATAAACACACAAAAGGAGAAAAATAAACCAATGTAAGTGTATAACAGGAAATTACTTATAACAATTAGAGAAACAGAGACCCTGACACACAGCAACAAAATCCAAGAAACTTCAAGAAAAATCCTAAGATTTACAGCTAAAACTTTGTATTTGAGCTTTGTCAGGGGTGGTTCAACATGGTCACAAGCAATAGAGAGTACTGCAGCCCCCTTGGTCACGTTCCCTTTATCCTATATCAGTAATGAATGATATTCAATGCACCCCCCCCAAAAAAAGGAACCAGACTTTTTTGTGTTCCATAGTATTGGTTCGGAAAAAATAAAGATGACCACACCTTGACAAAAATCTACTGTGATTTGTGAATCACTTTCAAATGTGCTATTTATTCTTTATTCAACACCCACAGTGACGATCCTGCGCTTTGCCCCGAGTTTTGTTTGACCAATGAAGATTTAATTTGCTCCCCCTTGCGGAACATATTACAAATAATGAACCACCCCCAACACATAAACATGTCATTAATCATTCATGAAAAACCTATACGCTCGTGAACTAGCCGCTCTATTTACACAGAAAAACTTGTAAAAATTGCAAAGTGCTTTTTGTTTTTCAGAATTTTCTCTAAGCACCATTGGAGCCAGTCTGGCAACCGCAACCAAAATTAAATTCATCTCTATATACAAATCATTATGATGCTTTTTAGTACTAACATGACGCAGCACGTGAAGTACGAGATGTCGTCACAAATAACCAAGACAACTATTTTAAAAAGTCACTTGATATTTTCACTTTTGAATAACTATTCCTTTTTTGCATTTTAAACTATTTGCTTGAAACCTGCTTTTTCAATATCATTTGTTCTTAAACCTATGCATTGCAAAAGCTATTTCAACAACCCAAGTGCCTAACAGTGCCACACTTTATAATATTATTTTAAGGTTGATAAGGAAAGTGGTAAATGACCTTCCACATGTTACTCAAATTACTAATTTGTATTGCTATTATTGTACATTACTTAATTTTTGTATAATATCTTTTCCGACTGATCAAACTTTATGTCTACCGAATACCTCTTGATTTTTTGTTTTTGAACAAAAGAGTTTCCTATTGGAACACACCAATCCAAACAAGCAAGTGATGCACACCGCTCCGCCGTTGCTGGGAAGCTGGCAGCACAAGATTTCGTACAAAAAGATATGGGAAAATCATTGTCTTTTTTAATTTATATGACAATGCTTCTTCCTCAACGATTTACATAATTTCCCTATAAGGACACAATGATGTAAATCATACTTAATAAATATTGACACAAAAAAAACTTGCCAATGTTAGGCATTTTAAACCCAAATCCGTGGCTTTAACACTTGAACTCTCTAGCTGACTGCGCCGTTTCCAGGATTCAGTTTCTTTTTACTTGAAAATACTTATGGTCAGTACTCTACATATTGTTATGTTGTGCTGTCAAGGAGATAGTGTAAATTGTTGAGGAATACACTTAATTTGCACAAAAGGTTCTTAAAAACCTAATGGTTTTCCCATGTCTTTGTGTACAAAATCTTGAGCTGCCAGCAACCAAGCAATGGCAGGCGCACAGGCTTTGCACATATGGATTTGTCTACAGCACTGTCAATAACGCAATATAGCTACCTATAGCTTGAAATATTTCTCCTATTTGCTATTACTCTAAATTTACAACATACTCCCTCATACTGCAATGCAATAGAAATTCTTATAAAAATACAAACTGAAGTCTAAAATCATGTGACTTTATTAAAACAAAATTCATTAATCTATTTGGAGTGTATATCAATTTGGCATGACCTACATTTCAGTATAACACAAAACTTGTAATTTTGATTATTTTTGTTCTGGGGGGGTAGCTGTTTATAATTACAATAAAATGGATCTATGTAACTACTTCTTTATGTAAACAAAGTCCAAACAGCACACCTTTGCAGAATCTGTAAAAAGTTTAGCACTTTCAAAATCGCTTTTTATACTAAAAAAAGAGACTTTGGTTTAACCACCGTGCCTTGCTCATAAACATATTAATAGTTATTTTGAACCCTATGAAACAATCTGGGCCTAATTTTAGAAAGCCGTTACGCAAAAATAAAATCTTAGCAAATTTCTTTGCTAAGCAAAAAAAAAGAGTGGGGGCACCAGTCACAACAGTGTAAACTGTACAGAACTTTGGCTGGTAATCTTGTTTTCTGCTAAGCAAGATTTTTCAGTGCTTAGCAAGTGTTTGTGCAAACAGGTTTTATAAAATTGAGCCCTGGGCCCAAATTTATAGAGCTGCTTAAAAGACAGATTATATTAGATACACATTTTGGCTGAACAAAACTAAGAAGGAAATCAGTCAGACTGTATGTGTGGAATAGTATTCTAGCTGGTAACCAATATTTCAATAAACAAAATCATTTTGTGCTTTGCTACTTTTTATGCTTAACCCTTTTGAGACCATAGCGACCAAAGGCAGCATGCACCTAAAAAGCCCATTGTAGCCACAATCGGCTTCAAGATTTTGCCAAATTCCACTCAAACAAAAAGGTCACAACAAAGGTCATGTCCAAAATTGACACTTTCCTTTAATTTTAGAGATTTACAGACTCTCTGCATCACTTCAAACATAACAAAGGCAAGTCTTCTCATCTCTGTGACGGCAAGTTTGCCTATTTCAAGAAAAAATGAAGGTGCAGGGAGATCAGTGACAAATCCTGGAATCAGGAAAAAATCCTGACAAAGCACACGCCTGACTTAAGCAACTCTATTAAATTGGGCCCCCGACAGGAACTGCTTGATCTGACCAATACCTTAGTCCTTCTCCTTGAAGATGCTGAGCTCCAGCACAGGGTTAGAATGTAACTTCTTGGCGCCCTTGCGTACCTTGACTTGGGTCTCCTCGGGGACCTCTCGACGCACAAGGGGCTTCTTCTCTGGTGGTTTCATCTTCCATGACACAACAGGCGACTGGAAAAATGACAATGAAACAAAATGAAACTTGTTTATGTCCTAATGTTTTGACCCTAATAGAGTCTTTCTCGAAGGCTAAATGACAAAACAACACACAACAACAAGTATTCTGGAGTAACAGAAGCAGTCAAGTTGAGAAAAAGTGAACCAAGAGAGGCAGAATGCAGTAAGAAGAAGCAAGAGATGGGGGGGGGGGGGATAATAAGAGAAGAGGTTGATTCAGCAACAGAAGATTGGAAACATAAAAGAAAACAAAACAAGAAATTAAATCAAAACCAGTATTGAGCAAAATACTAATTTCAGTTTGTAGTTATGTAATAATTGATCATTTTAGCCTTTGCAAAAGACTCTGCAGGGGTTGAAATGTCAGGCCAGTAACAAATTTTTGCATTTATAATTAATACAAGTTACACATTCTTCTATACATAAAGTCCAATAATTATTTTCCACTTTTCATAAAATAAATTTGTCCTTCTTTATGTTAGGTTTTTAAAATTAAAACAAGCAAATAAATAAATAAATAAATAAATAAATAGTTAACTCAAAAAATGTGCTAAAAATATCAGCACTTATGAAAAATAAAGACCTAGAAACGAAAATACTCCGGCATACAACTGCAGGAGAGGAAAGTGCCAGGCACAGCAAGACTTTGTACTGTGTTTTTCCATTTTCAATGGCACAGCTGGTAAACTCAAAATGAGGAAATCAGATGATAAGTTGTATGCCTGAATACCGAGTCAAACTAAAATTGAATATGATAGTGAACTTGCTGTCTGCTGCAAAAAAAGCTAAAAGGAAATGAATATTTAATAACTTTACATGTTGTAATCTGTAAATTGTATCTACCAAGACTTATCTGCTCCACCTACTGGCTGATCGTTCAAATGGATTTGTAAGTAGACAGTAACAGAACACTTTAGCATCAGGCAATAAGCGCCAATTTCATTTGGCACAACTGACAAAGACCATTTGTCATTAAGCAGCTGATATTAATTGGTACTCATTAGACCAGGGCGACTAATGCGACTAGTATCAAAGTCGCGACTATTGATTGCAATGTCTGGTCACGACTGCCGCTTCGCAACAAACTGGTTAATCGCACCGCCATGACTACTGAAACAAATAATGGCGACTAGTGGTCGAAGTCGCAACTCATTGAAGCACGACTGGTTGGGTAGTAAATTTCACTAGTCGCCAAGGCCTAATTGTCATTGTCCGCTCTGATATACCGCTGCAATAAAAGACCTGCTTACTGCAATGCATACATTACATTCAATCTTGGGCCTGCAACGATCCACAATCTTTGGTTTCTGAATTAGTCGCGACTAGTGTCAAAGTTGCGACTCATTGAACTGCGACTAGTCGGGTACTCCGGGTAGTGAATTTCACTAATCGCCCAGGCCTAGTACTCATGCTGAGAAATATGAGTTGGGTACTAGGCAATATCAACTTCTAGTCGACAAATGGTCCTTGCGCAAACTTGGCAATGGTGTCGTGCAGTAGATGAATCTAGTAGTTCATTCTGTGCACATTAACTAAACAGTTCCAGGCATAGATATCTGGGTTTACGGTAGCTAGTGTTGTGCATCTACATTTGTTTTCCTGAACAGTTAAATGGAACTAGTGACTTCCGGTTTTAACCATTTAACTGTTTCTACTTATAAGACAGTTCCACCAACAAAAGGAATGTCAATCATTCTCCCTGGATAGCATCTAGGGCTAACATTTTCAGAAAAGGAAGGTTCAATATTTTGTGATCCACTGTCGGCTTTGTTGAACAGTTAAGGCAATTTGAAATTAGATTTCAACATTTGTTTTGAAAGGTTCAATGGTTAATCCCAACCCTACCGACCTAAGTAAGGCTAGATTTTGATGCATCAAGCAGCTGATGGAAATCCAAAGATACATCACCTGTAAGCATTGACCTAATAATGGCAGTGTTTGTTCAATAACTTTATCATTAAAAATCTTATTGAAACATGCCATTCTGTTTTCTTGTTTTACATTAAAACAAAATTTCCTCCAAATGCTTTTTTAAATTCAATTTGCAAATGTGGTCCTATTTTGCTACAGCTACAAAAGAAACGAACATAAACAATTGAACTCTCAACCTAATATCTGGGCCCAATGTCACAGCTCTGCTTACCGTGAGCAAAGAATCTGCGCTTACGGAAGCAGGGAAATCCACGCTAACGGCAAGTGTATTTCCAAGTTAGCAGGGAATTTTTGTATGTGCGCTTGTGTAGTCCACGTTACTAGGCATTCTACGCTTACACAGCTAGCGCAGTAATTTGGTGCTTGCTCGGTAAGCGGAGAATGGTGACCGCAAGCGCAGAATTCAGCGGTAAGCAGAGTCATGACATTGGGCCCTGCTTTGTTTGGTTTTAAAAAATAATCCTGATCTCTTTTTGATTCACAGAAAACACCTACCACGAGGGCGCCAAACTCTTGAAGCATACCCTGTATACTCTAGTAATAGTTACAAATAACACACGGTCAACAAACACATTTATATCTTTCAAAAGGACAGAAAATTATGTTTAAGTGCTAAAGGGGCAATGTTGCATTCCGATTTGGCGCTTTGGGCTATAAAAAAACGATAGTTTTCAAATAAAATATTTTAAAAGTAGAATATACTGATTCACATAAATATCCCTTGAAATTGTGTGTTTTTTTGTGTAATTTCATGACAGAACATGGTCCGCTAATTGTAGAACCATATTTTTGACTCCACGAAATGTTGGTCTGTAGGTTCAGCTGGTTATATTTCAAGAGGCAAATTACCAAGAGGCAAATTTATGTTTAAAAAAATTATTACTCATTAATTACAACACACTGAAGGTGATTATTAAGTGCATGGAAAACTCATTAAATGGATAACAGGCAGTGGTATCTTGCCCCACCTTCTACCTCTGGGACCCCGGTTCGAATCCCAACAGGGACTTAAAGTGGATTGGGTTTTCAGTCCCTGCCTGATTGCATGGGTTTTCCCTGGAATATTTCTCTGTGGTTTTCCTCCCACATCTAAAACTGAAACTTCCTTCATTGTCTTCTCTCCACGGGGTTCTTGGCTAGTATCGTGATTAAGTTCGCTTTTCTGAGAGTCCTTGGCTTCACAACCAGAATAAATTAAATGAAATGAAATGAAATGGGCTCTTTCAAATTCTCCAAGTGCACTGTTTTTCTCACTTGGAATAAGTGTCTTGAAACAGTTTCTGATGGTTTTGGAGGCAACAGGATATTAACAATTCAGTTCCGTCAAAGGTCCTACTCTCTAGGAAGATAAAAAACAATTCCTTCTACCCAACTTCAGGTGGAAATAATTGTACTTTTTGGTTTGGATAAAGAACAATTGAGTAGAGGGGGATTTGAACCACCTACCTCCACTCCACAAGGTTCCTGTCAGGAGACCTCCACCACTTCACAACATTATTGTTTAATCCAAGAGCTGTAAATTATGATGCAAACTGATTGACCTTTTCCCAAACTGAACTATGACCTTTATGCACTTGATACAAACAAATTGTGACCTTGATGGTAAACAAGTTGACAGGTAGTGACTTACATTGACATTATCAGGACCCATTACAAGTCTGGAGTACTTAGTTGAGGCCACGTAGGATGCCTTGACTGTCAACACCACAGCAGCCATCAGATTCTTGGCGGCTTGGATCAGGGAGGTGGCACTGTCCAACTACAGTAAGAACAATAACAGACAATCATTAGACGCTTATAAACATTGTATTCAGGCACCTTACACTGTTAAAAAATTAGACACATAACACCTGTTCTTGAATCTCTGCATTGGCTGCCAGTTGCAAAGCGCATCATCTTTAAAGTTCTGGTGCTGGTCTACCACGCAATTCATGGCCCCTCACCAGTCTATATGCAGAATTCAATACAAGCATACAATCCTCCACATAGACTAAGGTCATCAGACTCCTTCCTTCTTTAAATTCCCAGTTCCCTACGCTCTTGGGGTGACTGCAGTTTTTACCATGCTGGCCCTACTCTCTGGAACAGTCTCCCACTTGCCCTTCGCCAAACCTCATCAGCCAGTTCTTTCAATCATTTACTCAAAACCTAAGTGTCCACATTCTAATCCAAATTAGTATACTGCATGACAGAATTGTGCGCTATATAAGAAGCCACTATTATTATCATTATTACTACCCCTGTTCACTGGGTCTTAATCATTCCTGAAACCATTTCAACTCCTTATGTATGCAGCACATTGAGTTTAATGAGTTGATACGTTTGTTGTTTTTTTATATATACTTTTTTTAAAATGACCCTCAAATCTCCATCAAAGTGAACAGAAAGTGTTTACTATTTTTCTGTCCATTATTTGAAAAAACAACAACACAATAACCAATTAACTCAAAACTATTTTCAGTATAAGCCTGCATGTCCATTCACATATTGGAACACTAATGGATGGTTCCAGGTACTTACGAATGTTTCACGTTGAACAAAGATACATTGACTAGAGCAGGAATTGAACTTGCAATCTCCTGAGCTATCAAGCGCCAATGTTAGCAATCTCCCTATTTCTGTCAATATTTTTAAGCCATTAAACTTGTAACTTCCATAGAGCCAGGGATCACACTAAATACAACACAACCTAGAAAGCGGCAGCCAAGGGATTACCTTAAGGGGATGTGACACCTTAGAGGGATGCAAAACCTGAAGGGGAAGTTGCAAACAATGGAAAAACTGCAGCTTGATGATAAAAGTGGTGCCCATTGTTGTCATTCTAGTCATAGTCGCGTCATAGTGTAGTCATGTGGTGTGTCGTGGCCGAGCGGATAAGAGCACCGAACTCAAGCTCTGGTGTTTCTGATCAGCAGAGTGTGGGTTCGAATCCC
>JAUELU010000003.1:10259328-10279153 GCA_032357145.1 Evasterias troschelii
CTTTTTTCAAGAACATCCGAAGACATTTCCGTTGATTATGCCCACGGAAACAATTTAAATGTATAAGTTTTAGCAAAACAAAAGAGACTGCAGAGTGGAAAAAACAAAACCTTTAGAATAATTTCATAATTAGTTTCCATAATGAGAAGAGAGATGAGAAGTAAGAATGTCATCACAGATTCCTTGTAGCCTAAAGGGGTATACATTTGTTGTTTAAACGCAAAGTCGTTGACCTATGAAACGTCAATGATGCTACTCAAAACTTATAAAACCACACATTTTTTGAAGATGGACAATTCCCTACAATCAATATTGGATCGATACGCGGTTTCGAATTTAAGTCGAAAATTTTTTCCTGTGTACTTTCTACGAGCAAGTAAACTGATAATGACACAACGTGAGTAGTAAATTCCGTGGAGCCCATCAAAACAAGCACACTTTGATATTGTTTACGTATGCAATCTGAAGTCAGGTTTTTGCCTGTTTATTGCTCCTTGTAAACAATTACATGGTGCTATGTTAAGGTATCATACTTCACTAACGTAGCTCCACATACATGTATCTTGCAGGTAAAATACTGAAGTGCCTTGAGCGTCACTGGGTGACGGATATTAGCGCTATAGAAGAAGCCACTATTAATTGTAAAGGCCATCAACCGGGAAGTCAGACCTGTTTCCCTTCCAGCCTCGTTTCCATTATACGCGGTAACCGTTCCCTACACGGATAAAACAGCAAATTATACGATCGATACGCGGATAATATCTGCGATGATGAGGTTCGAAAGGAGTCAGCTACAACCTCTTCGAAACTCTCAGTTCAATACGGGTTCATATTTCGCATCCTTATCATACAGAGTTCACGTGATACAAGATGGACGTGTCTTTATAGAGTTACATTATAAAAACGTCCGGATCAGAATTGGCCCGGATATGGGTTCCGTGGTGCGTGACAGTGGGTTAGTATAACCCGGAATATATGTGTCAAAATGACACAGAAATGGGTCTAGATTACGCTGAATCCGAGTTAAAGTTCCAGTATCCCATTTGTTCCGGGTCAGCCCAACCCGCAAGTTTGTCGGGCTCTTGGGGCCCGAAACCGAGATCATCTCTCACACGGGAGTTTTTTTAAAGAGTGCATTGAATGAATCTGTAATAAGTCCACATATAATGTTAAATTTACAAATTCGGAATGCATCAACACCGTAACATGAATATGTATTACACATAAACACATTTTAATAAGTAGAGTTAAGGTGGCTGAGTAAGTATGCCCCCAAAATAAACAACAAATAAACAAACAAAAAAACCCAAACAAGCTAACCTAAACCTAACTCTAACCCTAAACTAACATATAACTACAGTTTCTAATAACTAGGCCGGGTAAAAGAGCCCTACATTCCTTAGGCTTGTAAAAACATCCGTGCCTTGGATTGATTGTCTAGTGCGGCGATTCCTCTACACAGACGAACCGGCTCACTGATGAAGGAGATATCAACCACCCGCCACCAACTAATGTTTTCCGGCCGAAGTCAGATTGATTACTTAATGAACTTAGTGAAATGAGGTGATGATAACAGATTACTTTGTTCCCGGTGCTCAACAGATGAAGAAGGCCGCTCAAGATTTAATAAACTTATCACAGAGTCTTACCCCTGCTTCTTAATAGCAGATACCCTCCCAATCTGAACGTGATCACGCGAACCAATTGATGCAAATTGAACACAGCGATGTCAAGCAAAGCGAAGCGTTTCCCTTTACCGGATGGCGATATCGTATCGCTTTGGTCTGGTCGCGGGATGTCTCCAACCGAGATGCTACCGTCTAGCTATTCAATTACGGTGTGAACGTACTTTATTGTGGGTATAATGCTTGGTCCGCCTCGTGGTCATTCAAAATAGTCTGGCTAACAATAGATCCACTTGGTTAGGCTATAATCGTAACATTAAGAGGTGGCGGCTGGGTCCTTCACCATGACAAGTACACGTTTTAACTATCAGTAGCGTGTTTATGACCGTTTTCGAAACTACGTTTTTGGCTTAGGCTATACGGGCGCTCTCCAACTGTTTGAAGCCCCGTTAGGAAGCAAGCACACACTTTCTGAATAACTGACGGAGCTCAATCAGTGGTTTCGAAAACGGCCCGAATGAGACCACCAACGTAGCATTTACTCAATCAATGAAGCCGAAGTCTCAGATTTAAAATGTCAAACATTTTGCTTAATAAACAACAATTAAATAACAAATTTCACTATTTATGGTGCATCTGAAAAGAACCGTTTGTTTTATCAACTTGACGTTTCGTTCAGTATACACTTCGGGAGAAACACTCTTTATACTCATCAATACAACGTTTATGGCGTTACCGCAAACTATACGCAAGACAATCTTCCAATGGAAATCGCATCGTGTGAAATAACAACACCTGACAGAAAGCTTTCGCATACAATTCAAAATTTAATATATGAGAGTGAGAGTGAAGCAATTTCATTATCCATGCTTTCATTAATATGGTAGTTTCACTGTTCTTTCCCAGGACAATGGTGCCAAGTGTGTATGGGTCTTGGGACTCCACTCTTTACACCTTACTAACTCCACTAATGTTAGGGAGCACCGGACACTGGTTGAGCATGCCCAAATATGGGGCAACTTCTTCCCATTCATGTGTTTTAGTGCAACCATAGAGAAAGGACGGTGCAACGCTCTTTCTTAAACCATCCAAACATACAACATATTCTTGTATTGTTTAATTTATTCTTAATGTTGTGTTAAACAATTCATAATACGACTATACTTGCTTTAAGAGTAGGCTAGTCTTGGTTTTTGGAGTAAATACCCTATGTGAAAGTCACAGTGTTGGCAGACAGAGTCTCCATCACCAGAGAACAAAAATAAACGTATCGACTACCGACAACCGTGTGTTAATTCGTGTTCTTCTGTCTCCTCGTATATTATCAAACTGGTTATAATACAGTGTAAAAACTCAAAGTTTCTTTCAGTATGCTCTGGTGTTCTTTTGTCAGCAAACAACGCCACTCACTGGAGAGATTTGCCAAGGTACCTCTGCAAACCCCAGAAGGCAGCCTTTATATAGGAACCGCTCAGTCCGAAATGCTCCATTTCTCAAAGGAAGGAGACACAACTTGAAATGACAACCGGTGGCACTTCCAGACATAAAAAGGTTTTTCGTCGTGTTAAACCTTTCACGGACATGCTTTTAGCTGTTGACAGTAGGACTGTTGGGTAAATATGGCGCCAAACAACTCGACATGGCAAAACCCATTTAGAATGCGACAGCATGTAGTGCCGCTGCTGTGCTGTCACCTATAGACTGAACACAGTGTTAACTTGATAAGTTGGAATGGTGTCTGTCGAATTTCTTTTATTTGTATTTCGATGTTCGGGGTTTTCGGTTTTCGTTGTGGCACTAGCTGCATTATGTACATGTACACGTTATATGCCTACAGACCATTTTGACTTGTCATCACAAAAAGTGACGCTGCATAGGACATAGGCTTGCTTTATAGATCCGTGTTTATCATAATGGGCAGGCTCGGAATTTCATCTTTAAGAGGAGAGCATGGCATTTTTCAATGGCAAATATTAAAGTCCATGGGAGCCCTTTGAAGGGGTACCAAGGCAAAGACCAGGGGCAACAGAGGCCATGGCCTCCGTATACCCTTCGTCTAATTTCAGGCCTGCTCAGGAGTTTGTCCACTATTCATATGACGTAATTTCTGAAAGAGAAACACCAAGTATTTAAGTATGTTTTCAGGTATGTCTTCCTTTGAACCTTTGACATTTCCATTTGTAAGATTATATGTCTCCTCCATTGAGTTATGGACACTCTGCTTGTCAGGGCTTGCAGATATTAATCCCAAACAGCTATAAAATATCGTCTAACATACTCAGAACAGAGTGTCTCACAACATAAACTGCACCTTCTCTTGACTCTTGACTCTAATATAGACGAACAGATATATGCTGCATGGCAGCATCTTTTTGCTATTACATAACAAATTTCTAACATTTTCTTAATTCAAATTGAGCTGCCTGATCTTTTTCTGCCGCAGAGAACAACAGTAGGGTAGGTTAGTAAACGCAGTTGATGATTTATCTTAAGTCATCCAGATGATGTACCCTCTCTTGATTCAACGGCAATAGGCATACCAACAGCAGCAGCTTCATTGCAGTTATATTGCAACTCGTCTTTAGTGGTTCATAATTGTACACATAAAGAAGCAGCAATTTTGCTTACACACTATCCGTTGACTCTTTTCCTTTTCAAAGAAAGCAGTCGACATATCATTAGCAGCAACAATGATGTACCTTCTCTTGATTCAAAGACAGTAGTCTTACACACTGCAGAAATTACATTACAACTGCATTATATTGATACATGCAGATTAAACATGCACCAGAAGCAGCACTTTAGCTGTAAACCACACCAATTGCTCTTTTTCAAAAGAGTGCAGGCACACCGTTAGCAGCAACAATGATGTACCTTATATTGATTCACAGAGTGTATAAGCACACCCGAGGCAGCAATTTTCTCGACACTATAGTTGATCTACCTTTACCTTACGGTCGATGTTAAGATGGGAGCATTATGCTGGCATCAGTTCAGTAAAGAACGCAGGCGTGAAGAACCAATTGCTCTCCAACGACGTGCGAAATGTCGCATATTAGGCAAGGCGGACCCTGCTTCTTTACTCTTGCTTGAGGCCACATTCGGTCATACCGTACACCAGAGGTGAAATATGCGACTTACTTGTTGCGACCTCATGTGCCTCTCAGAACATTTATGGGGAAACTTAAATGAGCACTGACATGGCTAGTTACAAAACACACGGGCCATTACATTTACAAGCACTCACTGAGGTTCGTTCGATCGACCTATATTGACTGTGGTTCAGCGGTGTAAGATTTGATTGAAAATTGAAACCTAATACAGCCAGTTATCTCGAGAATGTTGACAACAGAGGTACATTCTATATGCCTTTTACATTGAATACATGTATATGCAGCAATTGGACTGCCTCAGAATGATCTGATGCTGCGGTCGCGGGTTAAACCTGAAATGCTTTACCCATAGGCAACGATGCAGCTGGGACAATTCTGTGTCAAGCAGAATCCCAGACTAGCGTTTATCAGGGCGTGATTAACCAAGCCTTGCTAATTTCACCAAATCGAAAGGCAATATATAAGAGATTCTGACCCAACCGTTTTAAAAGTGTAATGATACGACTGCGGTGCTATTTTGGGTCCTCAAATTATATTTCCTCGGCATTGAAAGTATTTTAGACGGAACTATTATTAATTTTATGTAATTAAAGTGAGCTTTTTAATAAAACGTGTTTTTTTTCTTCAATTTTTCATTCATCCAGTTATTTTTCTTTGAATTGCCATCACCCTAAGGTGTGTGACTGTTTACTTTATAGAGAAAGTGGTGGAGTAGGCATCCAAAAACTGAAAGGCTGTGTTGACCCAATTCATCACTGATAATCATCACCAATGTGGACCTTGGTTGCGCCATTAAGCGTCTCAGAGGCCATGACCCATTTCTGGGTAAGAGGATGACCCGGAATCACTGTGAAATTGACCCACAACTGGGCCAAAACTAAGCAGAATCCGGGCCAAAATCCCATCTTTATTCAGTTTCCTGTTGAACCTGACCCATGACCCACAGCAATGGGTCAGCATGCCCCTTAGGACCTGGGATCCGAGTCAATAGATCGATCCATTAAGCCCCGTCGCCTTACGAGTTGACCAATCACAGCTGCGAAACCCGATCACCATTAGTGCAAAGATCACTAAACGGCTCAAGTGATCAGATTTCGCGGTTGTGATTGGTCAATGAGAAATGGGCGTGGCTTAACGGATCGGTATGACCAGGGAGGTTTTTTTTATTGTGTAGTGCACATTTTACAATTTTAAAATTTTCCGGTTCAGATTGATCTCTCGGTTGCAGGGAGGCCTGACCAATTCTCGGGTTATTTTGACACAAATTACGGGTCACTCTGACCCAGAAAAAGTTCAAGCCTCCTACTCGGAACTGGCTACGCGCCTACCATTTTGTACGTTCAATTAGTGACTCTCAAAATGGCGAGCGCGTGGCAGACAGTAGCCGCATGTGGCATTGGTGCTATGAGTCAATGGTTTATCTATTCTTAGGTATAGTGCTCAAAGTGGCGGCTATGGCTACCGCTACGATTTGATTGCCGCGTCATAATGCATTGAAGTATAAACTCCCTTAGCAACACCCTTAGCAACAGTCATAGCCGTAGCCATAGCCACTTATTCAGAATCAGCCATTGACAACAATCTACAGTAGATAATGCATAAAACACATACTGAACGTTTTGGAACCGCGTGTGCATTTTTAGGCGACGAGCGCTTACTCTCTCCAAATCTTGACAAGCTTCCTCCTAAAAATGGTAGACCATGGGCAAGGCAGACAATGGCCTCGTGCACGTCCTTTTAAAATGCCCTGGACATACTGCTCTTTGTACGCCATCATCTCCTACACAAACATAGTCAACACTTTTATTGAACGGGAAGACACATTCTTGTCTGGATAAATAGTGATATGTAATGTTTGTTCACCGACTCCATATAAGTGTTTTGCAATGAGTTTCATAAGCACTCTACCTCGGGTGTTCTCATTCATATTCTTAAATAACCACAATCGTTAAAAACTAAATAGATTTATCAGCCACTACCGACTTCGTGCTTTTTGTCTTCTTCTTCGTGTGTCGCTGTGCCCGAGGCCTCTCTGAAGAATGTGTTGACACAAGCCGTGTTGGACGAGAGACAAAAATCCAAGGTGCTGTGAGGCGAAGTTTCATTTATCAAGCTGCTCATGGCTCTGTCATACTAAATGGAGAATGCGGATTGGAAAATGAGGTTGTGCTAAGTGTCTTAATGTGACTGAAGATGACTACCGCATGGGCGATATGAATGTACGTAAATTACAAAAGTTAACTAAATCACTGTTGCTTTGAAGAATGTTATCCTGCACACACAATGTTAAACAGGAAAAGTGGGGAATAAAACAGACATGAAAACATGCGGGAGAGGAAGAAGAAGGATAAAAAAACAACAGTGCCGTACATGAAAAACAAATGACACACTGCACATATATTTGGTTCACTGTTTTCTCAAAAGTGCGGTGCCCTGGGAAACTCAAAGTCCTTGAAGTCCTAGAATTGAATCTTCAGCATAACTTTTAAAAAAGATCATGGCCCGAAGCATTGTATGTTGCTGTTTGATTGTTTGTTTGTTTGTTGGGAGTGTTTGTTTGTTTCTTTGTTGGTCGGTTTGTTTTTCACCCATAAACTTCGAGCAAAAAATACAGACATAAGACCCATATGCAGATTTAACCAAAGGAACCATCTGTCCGTTGTAACAGGTTTTCAGATGTCATGCTGACAGCATGTGCAATAGGTTCTGATGTTTCCAACACGAATCCCTCCCCTGCATGCTAATCAATCATTCTGGGTTACTGGGGAGCCAGTAACTATTGGAACCTTCCCGTATTTGTGGGCTACTCCCGCACCCTTTTTCGTTATAGATGTACCGCATATGATTTTAGATATCAAATAATTAACCACAAGGGATAAAATAAACCACTGCATAATGATTTCAGTTACGTCTATGTTTTGTCCTAATATTCTTTGTGTGTGTGTTGAGAGAGAGTTGCCATCTAGGAGACAGAAACTTTGTTTCTTTTAGGCAATCTGTCAGGTTCTATAGCTGGTTGTATTTTTTGAAGTTCCCGATGTTACATTTGTCATTTTCATGTACTTGTTTTTTTATACTGGACCGAGACATGAACAAAACAAATCAAAGTAAATGAAGCTACGTACGTACTTTGCATTGTTTTATACAATTGATTCTATTAAATACAAAGCACAGGGGTTGGATAGATAATTATCGCGAAAAAGGGGACAATATATATAGGCCTATTTTCAATCTGAGAGCTCACTGATTAAAAAGATCACACAAGTTTTTATCCTCTTGAGAGTTATATCCGTCTGAAATACTGTCGAGAGCAAATACAACTTGTAGGCCCCCCAAATTACCGTTGCATAATTCGATTCAGCAATTGAAGTATGAACGTGACCGTGCACAATCACCACCCGAAATTGAATATACAATTTTACCTTGTTTTTACAAAACGTAAGGCATATAGACGTACCGTGACATTGTTGCTCCCCGCACCGCCTTCTCAACCTCTTTCCACGAAGGGATTCTTTCTTTCGCTCGCTAATAATGAAAACAAATTTAACTTTAGTTTATGTTCTGTTTCGTATCGCAGAGTAAGGTTCTATCCTGGGAACATTTTCCCATTTGAATACAGAGGCGTAACCAGAGGGGACGGAGGCAGGGGGAGCCCTCCTCTCAGAACTCACCTCCCTCCGATGAGATCGAAGAAATTCACAAAAGATTGGTTTGATACATTAATTAGCCCCCTCCCCAATTAAGGTATTGCCCCCGCTTGCCCTCCCCCGTGACAAAAACGTATACGCCACTCATTGCCCCTATACTCAATAACAACATTAGTAGCACATAATCTCATTAGGGTTAGCACAATACATGTAAAACGAACGCGCTCTGGTTTCATGTTTGGTTGCGCACCATAGGGGACGCATGGCGGGAAAAAAACTAGGCCAATTTCATGACACAAAGGTTTTACGGGGTTACGTCGGTGAGACTTGAAATGAGGTTAATATGTAGGGGTCGGGGTCGGAATTGATGTAAGTAGACGTGCTCTTTTCTCCTTTTCTTGGTCATGTATTCAAGTTGCGATCAAAGATACAGATAGTGCTATTTCCCTATGGCTTATATGTGTGACATTTATGAAAGGAAATCGTATACAATAATCTTCAGATTTTGTGTTTAAGGAAGTTAAGGCGGAGATGCAACTTACGAAAATGCTGATTTGAATCAAATAAGTAATAATGAGGCTAATTATTGACATTTTAGAACGTACAAGTCGTACACGTTGATACCGATACTTGTGACATAGGGCCGTATAGTTGTGAAATTTGACGGCGTGAATTAAAGTCATGAATCTTCATTGACAATTTATTTAGATATTAATTGTTTGAGGTATACTGGGAGGCTTCCGCTATAGGCCTATAGCTTTAAATTTGTCTTTCTTCCAAAAATCATAATTTTTCAGCCGAAAAAGAGAAAAAGCACGTTTATTTGCGTTAGTTCTGTCCAACAGATTAGTCTTTGATTAAGTTATACAATAATCTTTCTAAATATGTCTTAAAAATTAGTTGTCCGTGTCCCCCCCTAAAGTTGGAGTAGGTCTGTTTTCTTTACAAGAGTAAACTAAATAAGCATATTGTTTTCTGATGTTATCTACATAGTATGTACACTATACAGCCATTCTGAAAACGATTTTATGCGAAAAAAGAGTCAGACGTGTGCATTTTCAGCATGGTCTTATTATTTTTTGCGGCAATTGAAACAAGTAATGGTCATTTTGATGGCATTTAAATGATTTTTTTCTCAAATTATTTTGGAAGATCTCGGTAAATAAAAAGCTGTTGGGTCCAGTAACTTGGACTAAGAAACTATAAACCTTTTGAAACCGTCTTGCTAATAACCAAAGAAAGTTTCTTGTTTAATACAATTTCCCAGTTGCGGTTTCCAAAAGATATTCTAAATGCAGTTCCGTTTCTCACCACGCACATTCCCATAAGTATTTAACACAGTTAGCAATGCTTTCTTATCACCTTTCGATCTCAGAACTGTTTTACATTGTCATTATTCACGATCAATGAGGTCTCTATTCCACACCGAACTTAATTACTGCTCAACACACCTCAAATCGACCGCTCCAAGCCTGATCTTCAGATCGGGTAACTTCGCTTGTCAGAACTGTTATGACTTTTTAAAATTGCTTTCGGAAATTGAAAACCATTTTTTCCAGACAAAAATTCCAGTTCTGCATATTTTGTTCTTTTCTCTAACTTTATACGGGGGAGCAACCAACAACCTTTTGAGGACATTATTATACTCCACAGGGAACGAAATTAAGACTTTCCCTCTTTGTATACCCTTTGTGAAATATTGGGATTACATCGTCCACTCTTTTTTCTTTATATAGGTACTTACAGGATTGGATAGAGCTGACAAAATGGTCGAAGACATTGGTCAAGTTTTGTTGTGATCAACCATAGGCTATGCATGAAATGACAAACCTGTATATGTGAATATCTGGGCTTCATCCGTTGTGTGAGTCAAGAGAAAGTGGTGCAAATTGTCCTTAATTTTGGTTGTAACAACTGAAATCAGCTGTATGATTTTGTATGTTTTCAGATTCTGTTTTTTATTTAATATGACTTAATTCACAAAGAAAGTTTTCACAGAAAAAAAATGGTTCAAGTATACTTTCAAGCAAAAAATAACACTGATATTTTGTGTCCTTACCAATCCTGACCGCTTCATTGATAAGCACATTCCCTGTGGCTACAAGTACAAGGCTACTACTCCATGCCCTGCAAAATCATGTCCACTTCAAAAAGAGCTACTCATGCTAAATATATGTTAATAACCTTCATTTTGCCTTCGAGATATTACCTGGTAGATTCAAAATATATACAGGACTGAAATAAAACACCTTCCAAATATCGTCGAAGTGAAATAATCAAACGAAAACATCTTTAAGTTTAAATGGATGATGCGCCATTATTTCTTGAAAAAAAAAGGAGCCGAAAAGAACCCATTTATACTTCAGTGTTTATTGTAGTAATTGTATAACACTTTTAAATTTAAAACCGCACTCTTAAATCATCCACTAGAAGGAAGACAAGTTGGACAGTTGTCTTCGTTACAAAATAACCATATAATCTTTTTGTTTTACCTCCTATCGTTACCAAGCTCCAGTGGTTAGTGAACTCTTGTGCTGCATTTCTAATAGGTAACGTATACTTGTATAATGCACTTCGTTATTTCAAAGCATTGTAATTTTAGAGAAAAAGAATGAGTAGAACTACATTTGCAAAAGCTCCTATTTCTAAACTTATTAAAGAGGGGCTCCAAAGCTGAATTCTGTTCTGGGACGCACTCATTTGTCCAACATTATAAAGTCCTGATGGAAGTTGGACAACATTTCTAACCTAACGTTAACACAATGTAAAATGACATTGTATTTTACACACTTCCAGTGCAAATTTTGTCTACATGCTAAAACAGCCAATGGCGTCAAATTTCAAATGTGTGGATCTAAATATTTGTGTTCATTAATTTTGTTTATAAATTAATTCCTGAATTTCGATGATATTCAATCGATGACAGTTTTCGTCTTTGGCCAGAGCGAAGTGTATTATCGATGTGACGGGCAGGAAAACGTATTTTGTATGTTTCTTCAGTGACTTAATATATTCATTTATTCAAATATCTCTTTCCCGGATCGAGCGCCCCCTAGCGGTGGCTTGATTTTCAAATTTATCAAATTGGGTCATTCTACTCTATGATGTCGGGAGAAAGACACGTCTTTACACTTCCATGTTATTTCTCCGACAGATTTGTGATAAAGAGAAAAAAGCTTCAGAAGAAAGAACAGTCTTTTCCGCATAGTTATATTTAACCCCGCTCACATCAAAATGACCCAAGTATAAATCATAGAGGCATTGTTGGCCTGGAACCTGACACAGTTCAATTCTTAAAGGGATCATTCCGACTTGGAAACTGATCAGGTTCCCTGTCGGACCCGTATCTGGGTCGATTCTGCCCCTGAGGTTCCAAGTTCCAGGAAGCCAATGATGTACTGTACACTCTCAAATCTCCCGAGTCAAAATTGACCCGGATTCTTGGTCCCAGGTCAACCTCACCCATTTATAGGTCAGCCTGACACATTTTTGGGTCAGGCTGACCCGGAAACTAGTTGTAAAATAGGGAAGTTGACTCGGATTCTGCGTCAGTGTGACACAGTTTTAGCTCGCTTAAACACAGATTCCAGGTCACACTGACCGGAAAATGGATCAGGACCCATGAGAGCCAGACTCCGTGAAAACTCTGACCTGATGGGAGTTTAGAACATACACTTTACGTGTATGTACACCTCCCTTTTGACACCCATGGGTAGTACACGGAGCGTACTGACTGCAGACATTCGGATCATGTCTCATCGATCTTGGAGAGTACTTAAGACTGAGCTCAGCCGTTGATCCTGTTAGAACATGAGTCAAGGTAATTACAGGTAGGCCCAGGCGTATTGTGGCGAATTGTACACTCGGTTATTGTCAGAAAGTCCCGTGGATGGCATAAATAATGTAAAGGCGTGGGCAAGTTGAAAGTGTGCAGCAGAAAAGACAATGTGGCTCACATATACCTGCAATGGTCACACAGCTAACCGAAGAGCATGGACTCTTTATACAGAGTACTGTAATCATTCCTAATATTATTGTGGTTACCCTTAGATTGATGTGTGATAACTGAGTCCTGTGGGAACCAAACTCACATATTACTCTGGTGGGGTTCGAACATGAACCGGGCATTCTTAACGGTTGAAGCTAATCAAACGCACCAAGAAAAGACACATGGCCGGTGTGGTTATGAAGAGGGCAAATGATTGTCCTTTCAAAAAAAAAAAAACGAAAATTGATACCATAAAGAGCGTCCATAATTTGGTGCGTGCGGGATGTTGGAACACACCAAGAATCTTGTGTTCTTTATAAATCTCTTGTTTTGTAATTTTGCAGGTAACGCAATCGTATGATTCACTTCTTCCTTAAATGACTTAATTTGTAATGATAAATGACTGTGGTTTTGTCCTTAACCATCATATTTGTTAGATTTTACAAATCTTTCATAGAGAATTCTTACTTCCCTGCATGGGCTATACTGTTTCTAACACTCCTATCCAAACAGTTGTGTTACATGATAAAGAACTATTACCCTTTTAGTACCAATATATCCAACCATGCACTGCTGACGTGTTGCAAAATATATTCAATGTCAACAGTTATTACACGGTCAAATAAAGCTGACCATAAGCTCAATTTAAAACGCAATGGGTGCACACTTTTGACGCATAGCTCCAACAGAATATTTACCTTACATTATAAACAGCCTCGTTGCGTTTGAAAGAGTAAATTGGTTTCTGTCCACAAGTTTTTAATCATTTCACAATCCAACCGACCGGTAGAAAATGTCACCAAATTAGGTTAGCCTGTTTGAGAGAAAACAACGAGGTGTGGGGTTGTGTTTGCTCAGGGATTCTTCGCACGTTCATATTTCACGTTAGTTCGATTTAGGATTCAACATAAGCAATGGGGGTATGGGTGCAATGTTATGTGCCTGACTTGGGCAATATTAGGTCATGATATATATAACTTGGGGACTGACACTGGTATGAACTTTGCAGAGGGTGAAATTTCAGATTGAAACTATAATCGATTTTTCATAATAAGCACAAGTCTGATAGATTGCCTTTAAAGGTAGTGTGAATACTTTTGGTAATTACTCCACAAGTTGGGATTTGAGGCATTGCATATGCGGTAACACCATGGTGTTACCGCATACCAAATATACATTACCCCACAAGTTAATGACCCCAACAACTTAATTTGTAAAAGACTCTTGAGAGCTGTAGATATTTTAAGACTATAGAAGCGACCACCGTAGTGTAGTTTTAGAGAAAGAGGTAATTTTTTCCCCCCAAAAGTTGAATCTGAGAAAGGCTTCAGGCATGAAGCTATATTCTGGTACTTGCAAACTACAATGACACAATTCTATGCAACAAGGGTATTTTCTTGCAACTTCCATTGAGATTGACATTTTTTACAAGTTTGCTATTTTATGCATGTGCTGGGATTCAACAAGTTAGAAACTAGTCATTGACGTACCAAAAGTATTCTCTGCCTTTAAAGGCTTATACATCACACGATCTCAGGGGTCAGGCTATTTGTTCAAGACTGTGCAGCTCCCTCGTGTGGCGTGCAACGACGGAGTGTATGTCAAAATCACATGAAAAGTGCCATGAACCAAGACTAGGGTAAGGCTAAGCGTAGTAATATCTTCGGCCTTTGATAAACCTCTTTTTGAATCCATAACTTTTTCCAAGTATATGTTAAGTTATCTACACTAATATAAGAGTGTTTGCATTTGCCAAACAGAAAACTTTAATATTAAGTTTAGAAGCTCTAACTTGTTTATAGCGGCCGTATCCGAATTGACGGCTGAGGACACGGCTAACTGTTGCTATGGCTGTGGCTAAGGATGTCCTATTCCTCAACCCATGATGACGCGGCCATTCAGCCGTAGCCGTTAGCCAAAGCTGCCAATTTGAACACGTAGTGACTACTCTATTAAATATAGTTTTTTGTATATTCATTATTCCCGATGCAAAAATTTACATCTACTCTATTAAAAGTTAGACTTAACAGCGTAACAAATTTAGACTCATCATGGAACAATATGGACTAACATTGTCCAACAGTTTACGTTCACCCACCGATTCTATAGAGTGTAGGGCCTACATCACCACAATATAAATATGTTTGGCTGTAAACTTTTTGAACGAAAATTGATTGGTCAGCTGCGCTTGACTCGTTTTGATTGTGTTCGGGTGCAAACCATAGCTTACGATGAAGGCATATTTACGACCAATTAGTCATTCCCTGACAAATGATTCGTGGATATTCTTCAATTGCTTGACACCTTTATTCTTGCTTGATTGGGCAGCCGGGATCCCTGGTCACAGCCACCTCCCCCCCCCCCTCAATCCTTGAGAATGATTTATCAGCGCGGGAATGAGAGGCTCTCTGAATGATTTAGCAACCAAAAAGTGACGAAGGGAAGTTGTTTCATTTATACATGCCCGATTAATATTTTGTGTTGATAAGGTTCTGTGTGAAATTCGACGCTGTTAAAACCCAAGGATAGCCCGCTGGGAAATAGAATCGTCGATTTAGTTGACAAGGTTCGAGGGGTATAGCACACTCTTGGGTCCTGACTGTCATGCCAATTGGAGCTATCCGAGCACCCACCCCATAACTCGTTCACTGACTAACCGACCTTAAATCGTGTTTTACAAAGAACTGTTTGATAGACCTATACCTATTGTGGTAATAATACATTGTGAAAACTTCACCAACCAGAAATCTTATAAATCGCTTTTCCAATTTAAATGTTTTCGGGGTGAAAAAAATGAACCATATTACTTATAAGAGAATCCTTTCTCAAGTTTATACTACCTGGTAAGTATTATGGTCATTAATTTTGAACGATATTTTCCAATCCATGGCCCTAACTTTTTATTCAACAGACATGATAGTTGGTCCTTGGGGATAAGTAGGAACATTTGATGGTACAAGGGCTGACCAATACATGTACACCATGGTGTATAGGCTATAATAGACTTTTTAAGTCTCTTTAATTACACGTTTTCTGATTCATCCTAGGGCGTACAAATCGGAAAACAGATAGTACTGAAGTAGGAAGCATATCGAGCCTGTATTAAACCTCATGTTGCTTTTCCTCGCGGTAAACAAGAGACATGATATTTGGCCCCCAACTGGAAAAGATGCGGTTATAGTTTACTGGGTTAATGCGAGACCGTCCTTTCCATTCAATGATTGTTATCAAGCGCCGCAGAGATGAGACAAGAATTCATAAAGAAGACTCATGTGGGTTGTCCGTAGTTCATTTGCGGTATCAATCAGACATGTTGATGCTGTAAGGACTCAAAGACACACATAAGCAATGTACTTTTCCCAAACTACTCTGGGAATAACTGTCATCAGTGGGGTGCATTATTTTGTATAACGAAGGATTTTGTTAAAGTTGACCGTAGTATTATGACAAGAATTACAGAATCTCGTTTTAACTGCACTTTCTCCACCGCCGTCAGAAGAAATGCTGACCACTGATTGTGGGTTTATTACACTTCTCAGATCTAACTCTCACAAGATTGGAATCCAGGGGGAAAAAATCACAAAAAGGATTCGATTACGAAAACCTACAGAACCTGATACCCTTTGCTGTTTTCTTGTTTATTAGGGAGTCAGATAAAATACAGCGAGTCCCATATCCAGATGGATATATAATCGGATTGGGGGATGAAAAGTGTAGTTAAGCCACTTGCCGTGCTCTAAAACCTCGGTTACAAGTATGATCAGAGGCAAGGTCTGAGCTTTATTCTACTGCGAACCAGCCTTGGACAATTGAACGTTGGTCACAGCTAGGGAGTTGCAGTGTAAAGTACGATCAGATTGCAAAACAAGTCAACAAACTAATATGCACGCGGCCCCAAAGAGGCGATAAAACGTTGAGATTGCCCGAGCACACAATTTGCAAATGGTAAATCGAGGACTTTCCAATGTTCTACCATTGTTTGAACTTATTTTTTTAAGCGACGTCCCTATAGGTTTTGTATACTAGAGTGAGGTGTCCTCGCTATGTCATTTTTCCCGGATCTCCTTCTATTAAAGTCCTCGGTTTGACTGTGTAGACGTGTTAAAAGCTTTTCATCCAGTTGAAATTTCGAGATTGTTTTACAACTACAAGTAAAGTAAACACTGTGATCGCCGAATGTTAATAGTCACACTTAGAAAACAAACGCGTCGGAGGTGAACATCGGCTGTGTGATTGAAGAGAAGTAGGTGGCGTTCTGTTTCAAAATGGAAGTCTTTTATTTATATCCCAAGTGATTTCAGAGTGGTCCATTATAAGGGACAGGGTCTGGAACCTAACTCATGTAGGAAACGCCATAGTTTGGCCTGTTAGATCGATTGCCTTACTTATCGCACTTCACGGCGTTGGTTTGTACAGAAGCTCGAGCGCATTCACAAAACACACACCGACAACCGCTGTCACCTCTCATCAACGCTTACAGCGTCAGCCGTTAAGAGCTTTTGAAAATGATCGAGACAAATTGTTTTTAACGGAGAGCAAACACGGCCTGAACTACAACTATAACTTAAAACATGCTGACGAAGACCACCACTCGTGTTACATCCAAACACTAACTCCCCGTCAGCTTTATTTGTTTGGAGCATTATAAAAACAACAAGGACTGCCGAGTTTTTTACCCTCGATCTCAAATGAAAACAAATTGAAGTGGTCTTTTAAAACTAGGGAACATGACCTTTTGCATTTCGGACGGACAAATCCAGAGGAAGTAATGTTTTTGGTTAATAAATAAAGAAAAATACGTAACAAAGTACCGGAAACAATTACGTAGGATTTGAGGTTCTGCGTGGTTGTGATTAGTTTTCCTGGCTATATGTTTTGATCAACCATGACATTGTATTATTTGGTTCAACAGCTCTTTTGTCAATTACCTCCCCTTCAAGCTTACAAAAAATAACACAATTTTGCAGAGAAACTAAGTCTCATATGCCTATCGAAGGAATGTGTAACAGACAATGTTTATCGTGCGATAAATCATCCTAATTGTAACTTGATTCACAAAAGATTCCAAACGGATTTGCGAATCGCAATTCATCATTTGCTACGGCTTTTCGTTCACGGTCGCAGTGTTTACCACTCTGTTTCGTAGCGGATGATTTTTTTTTTTTTCGAGGACATCCTCCGTCGGTAAGACCTTAGAATCTCCTTTCGTGTCGAGGAAAAAAGATATGATTTGCCTTCATTCCGTGTAGCATTGAACGTGTGTTGATTGGTACTGTAAACACTCACGGGTCTGAATGGTCCCTATAGGTCAATGGTCCTGACCCTATACCGGGTCAGGTTGACTGGGAAACTGCTTGGTGACAAAAAGGATCTTTGACCGACATTCTGCGTCAGTTTGACTCATTTCTGAGTCAATTTGACACATTCTGAGTCATGCTGACTTAGGAAAGGGTCAGCCCCACGGCACATGGATCCAGGTCACTATGATATGGATAGCGTCCCCCACAATTACTCTTCTAGCTTTAATTTAACAACAAGAACCAAAGCACACAATTCAATCCCATTAATAATAATAATACACAACACTTTTAATACTGTTGCTTCTTAGCGCACCATTGTCTGTCTACAAAATAATTACCAACCAAAACTTATAATGAGCAAACGAATTATAAATCTGTTCTTTTTTCAACAAATCATACATGAATAATAATAAAAATTAGATCAAGCATGAGATCCAAGGAATAAGATGGTGTGCACCTCCTTTCACCGACTCACAACTGAGCCCGTGTAGAATATCATTCATGAATTAAAAAGATGCGTTTTCAGCAAGGTCTTAAACTGATCAAGGGATTGAGCTTGATGAATATGCGCAGGTAATTTGTTCCAAATGATAGGGGCAATTACTGAAAAAGCTTGATCGCCATATCTTGTAACACACGAGGTCCAAGGGTTCACTGCAAGGTTGATGATAATCGAATTCAATTCAAGTTTATTTATTTCATCACAGTTTAAAAAGTAAAAAAGTGAAAATTGTTTTCCCTGTGTGCACTTAAAACATTCAAATTCATTAATGACTACAAAAACAATTCATTACAAATTACAAACCCCAAAATACTAATCATTAAGAATTTCCGAGCTTTGGCTGAAAAACTCGGAAAGTATCTATCCTTTTCAGCGAGAGGGTGTTTTAACAAAATTGTGTTTTAAACAATTAAAAAATTGACGTTTTGTAAAGAGAGAAGCATTTTCCAAAGCTTACCATCACTAGTTAAAAAGAACAAAAACAAAACTAACTTACCTTTTATAAAAATTAAGTTAAAAAGATGAAAAGCACTTGGTAAAAAAGATAGTCTGAACCGGTTCGTGAGTAGAAAGAGAACAATACCTTCCTTGAACGTCGTGCACAATCAACCGTTATTCATTGATTGATCGTAGAACCGTTACCACGTATTCGAAGTTTTTCCCCCACTTCTTGATAAATGTACTGAAACGAATCGAGATATCCGTCCCAGCTTTTAATAAATCTCACGCACGTCACAATGAGTTTTCAAAAGACACGAGTCTAATTGCGCGCGTTTTTTCTGATTACAAATCAATCCAGCATAAACCTCTGAATTAACGTTTGATGCACACATTTCCCGAACTACATTAATATCACATTGGCTTCTGTAACTCAATCGCGATGGACAGCATAAGTACAACTTCCACCGGACGTGCAAACAAATAATTTGAAACTTTATCTTGAAAAAAGAAAAATCAGCGTTGGGCAAATTCAAACCTGAAAGCGGGCATAGCGATCGTTTGCATCATTAGGATCATCCAACTGTCAGAAAGAAGTGTTTTGAACAATATCGATTTACCTTGACGAGTGCGTTTTGTCAAGAGTCAAATTGTGTATAAAATTGAGCCAATATTCATTGTATTTGTAATCAAACAATCTGCAGGCTATATGAAAGCTGAGCTGAGCGATTCCATTTCCATGATTTTGCGAGTTCATTGAAAATGATAATTTTACGTTTGATTATAATCCGTGCAATAATTTAGAGACAACACAAATCGATGGCAACGATTTAGTGGTCAGAACGTCAGATTGGACTGTCAGTTTCTTTGAACACAAGAATATCTTATTTTAAATAGCGGTGCCATGACAAGTTCTACTCTGGGCACATCAAAAGGATCCCAAACTCAAGATACCCAACTATGACTGTGGATGGAGGCGTATAGCTGGAACTAAACCTTGCGGACGACCACCCATGCGCTGGGTTGATACCGTTCACACAAGCTGCAGCGCCAGAGAGCCATCCATCACTCTTCAATAGAAGCTGGCAGGAAGGCTGAAAACCGTCAGCTCTGGAGAAGTTTTGACAGCAGCCAGCCGAGAGGCAGTCAGGTTGGTGTATAGTGGTATCAGCCTCGCCTTTCACCTCTGGGACCCCGGTTCGAATCCCCCAT
>JAUELU010000003.1:10332517-10344863 GCA_032357145.1 Evasterias troschelii
AAAATCGGAGTGATTGATTATGCAGAGTTTTAGAATAGAAGACCAATCATGGATTTAATATATGGATTTTTATATGCGTGAGAATCTGCTAAAATTGTTGATCAAAATTATTTAATTGTAAGAATGAAAAAACACAAGCATTCTTTTTGAAAAGAAAGTCCTTTTTCTTATCAATTAATAAGTTGTCGGTAAAGATTTGTTTGAAAGTAAATTTTTTCTTTTTCAAAAGTGTTCCTGGAGCACCTGAGCCAGCAGACACACCAACAAAGAGTAGAAAGGCTGCGTCTGAACTGCCGACTCAAGAGGTCCACACAGTGACACATTCTGACAAGGATCTGATACGAACACTGGCAGAAATCCACTTCTTGAATGCTGAGGTATTACTTGATTAAAAGTGCCATTGCAAGTAAATGACTGCGATCATCCTTGCTACACTTTGGCAGCCATGCCACTTGTTCTTGCAGTTTGAGTGAGTTACACGTGACATTGCACCGTTAGCGAGCTCATTGATTTGTCAGGATTTTCTGGACATCAGGATTTTGTTTATAGATACATTTTTAGAAAAATGTTAATGTGAACTGAATATCAAGGGGAAAAAAGGCATTCCTTATTGTGGCATGTCGTGGTCTAGCGCATTGGATTCAATTTCTGTAGTTTCTGATCAGCAGAGTTTGGGTTTGAGGCCCTGTCTTGAAACTTGTGTTCTTAAGCTAGACATTTAACTCTTATTGCTTCGTCCTTCAGATGGGACCATACAGCCACAAGTCCTGTGTATTGTGCAATGCACGGAAATGAACCAAGTAAAAGTTGTTGTATCGAGAAGGGTTTGCCCTGGTGTTATTGGCAGTGGTTGCTGAGTGCACCACAGCACCTTGTACACCATTAGAAGGTGCTACATCAATTGGTCTCATAGTTCTCATGACAAATTTTTCTCTTTCTTCAAGCTTCCAGAGTACCTTATTGGTAGATACATTTATGTGTGCTCAATAAGACTGCAAAATTGTTTATTATGTAAAAAAGAAGGTTTATCACTGGTTTATGATATTTACCATTCAACACCATTTATAACCATTGGGGTTCAAGCATGCAAGTTTTTGAGCCAATTATTGTATTTACTTTTTATTACTAGTACCATAGAAAGCAAACAAACACTGCAAACAAATATATACATAAAATAGAATGGCCAAACGGCCTGCATGCTATTTATTTTTATGAAATTAATATTAGTCAATAAAAGTGGACACAATACTATATGACACCATTTTCAGCTATTATGTTTGGGTAAATTTGTCTGTATACACCCAAACTCAACAGTGCATTTCTATATTAGCCATCTCAAAAAGGCTAATGGGTCTAATTACATGTCATGTTTTTTTTTCAATATGATAATTCACTGGAAACTTTGTATTTTTACCCTTGCAGACATTGGTGCACCTTTTGAGATCAGAGGGAGTAAGTCTGAACAATGAACCCATCCCACCTGTGGACAAGAGCAAGCATCCTAAGGGCTACGTACCTACTAAGCCTGAAGATGATCCTGATTGGATTGTGTACAGGTGATGATCTCATACTTATCCCAGGCTGCTCACTGATCCCTCTTTAATATGCCTTGATCCCTTTGATACAAAAGATAAAGCAAGTGGGTTATTAAGATTTCACGTGAATCCTTTTCCTTCATCACAGAGCCCTGTAAGATCCTTGGTTCGATTCCCAAATACTATTAGGTGTAAAACCAGTGCAACAGCGCCAGAAAATATGGGGGACAAAAAGGATTACACAAAAATACATTAACAGAAGCAGATATCATATTAAGTAGAGTTACTATCACCACCAAATTAATCAAGTGGCGCTATGTATTAACACTAGCAAGAAAGTTCCTGCCGAATAATGGTTTTAAAAATAATCTGTGCTATGTTTGACAATAACTCCTGAACTAAACATGCTAGAGAGACATAACTTGTACCTGACTCATCCAAAGATATTCCTGCATCTGAACATTTTAACATTATGGCAAACAAAATAGATAAAGAAACTCAGAGAAATCAACAAGTTGCAGATTGGAGTTGTAGAGATTTGAATAAATGAGTTTTCATCACGGTTTTATAGTTGACTTTGTTTTACCCTCCACAGGGACTGGATTAAGGAGCTCTCTACCTCCATCACAAAAGGTTTCTTACGGGCCTCAGAACTTGGAGTTCAGTTGAACGAGCCGTGGATTGTGTGCAGCGCCACCACGTACCTGTGGAATTACAACAACCACTTGCTGTCAGCCGGTAGACACAGAGAGTTAATCGATTGCTTCGGTTCGTTACTCCAGGATCTTAAGCAAGTCGGACACGCTGGGTGAGTGATTGATTATTAACAAAGGAATCAAAGTGCAGTGAAGAGGTTTGAAACTTTAGTTGTTTAAACACGGTGAGGCCTGGCTCTTAATCATTTTACCAAGACAAAGTCAAGGTACAATGACCAAGATTCAGGCCTCACTGTGGTTAAACAAACTAGTTCAAAACCAATTCAACACACTTTGATTCCCTTCTCCTCTAATACCTTTCTGTTAAAAACATCCCAAACCCTGTAAAAGTTGAAAACAAATCTGACAGTTTAGCCTCACTCTGCTGATCAGTAACACCAAAGCTTTAGTCCAGTGCTCTCAACCGCTCGGCAACAAGACATGAAGTTGATGGAGTCATGGAGTGACTTTCTTTGTAAAGTTTAATAAGTTTAGATATGGTTTAGGGTCTTAGAAGTGTACATCCCATTTGAGGTTGTAGGGCATTTCAGTTATGCTGCTGGTGGTCTTGTGGTAGTTGTTAATGCAAATCTGGCTGTTCTCCGTTAAACTTTTTCAAGTTTTCTTTGCCAGATTGCAAACAGCACTGCAGTATTTGAGTTTCAGGGTAAAAAGAGTTTTATAAGCTATAGGCCTTATATGCACATGTTGTCATTTTAGTTTGGCACCCTCAGCTAGAGTTTAGCAAAAGGGTTTCTCATTGGCCCATCCTGTGCGTCGTGCATGTAAAGATGTGCATTTTCCATTGTTTCATCGTCATTTTATCTCTAAGATGGCAATGTGAAGAAGTCATTGCAGAAGGTTCATTGCAGAAGTAAACAGTGCTTTTCACACATCGGTGTAAGTGTAAAAATAACAAAATAGTATTCTCTATCCCTAAAGAAACTATTACATCTATTAAAATCCTGTTGTCAAAAGAATTCTTAATCATACAGGTCTTTTCTTTAACCTTATAGGGAAACTGTTATGCTGGTCAACCTGTGCACCGCCCTAGCCTTTGGCCTGGTCCAACCATGGATACCCAAATCCCAGACTCGAGAAGTTGTGCCCCCGTCATCGCCCTCCCCTAAGGGCCGCGGTGACAAGGACTCGCCCAGGAAGGCCAAGTCAGTCGCTAGTCACTCCAGCGCCAAGACCAGGAGTCTGACAGTGGACCCTGATGGGATGGAGGACATTAAGAAAGCAATGGAGGTCAGTGTCAGCTATTGGTAGAGAATAGACCATTAGGCTCCATATCCATTAGGCTCCGCCCCCTTCATGCATTAGCCAATCAGAGTAAATGTTTACTAAATTATTAATATCTTTTTACAATCAGCTTTGCAGCTTTTTAGCTGATTTGCTCGTTCTTGGTTTATCAGCTGTGCATTTGAAAATTTAAAAAACACAGTACAAAGTCTTGCTTTGCCGAGAAATTTCCTCCGAATATGCCTGAATATACAAACAAGCTGCTTGCATTATGATCTGTTTGGCTTATCTTGTATGTCGCGTGGTATGTTCCTTCGAAGAACAAGACACATGTGCCATGCGTGTTACCATCATTTGGCGCCAATGATAGATAAATGCTATGGCAGGGCTCAGTCTGATGGTCAAGAAAGGAAATTTCATATTCAAATTTTCAGAGAAACTTCCCCCCCCCCAAAAAAAACAAACAAAAATTGCTAGTTTACTTCTCTTTAATCCACCTCATTGTAACCCTCGCCCTCAATGTCCTTTTTAAAAGAACCCTTGCAAATAATGTCACACTCTAAAACAGTGCCCTCATTGAGGCAAAAGGAGGCAGATCATTGGACGTTAGCTGTTCTTGGTGTGTAAAATCATGTGCGTTGCAGCAGTGATGTGCCTTGTGCAAGGGGTCTTCATGTTCCCTTTTCCACCTCCTTGGGAACATGCTATTAAGCCCGACAGTATAGGAATCATTTACACACAGCACGGTGTGCTTGCAGAAAGTTCATGCGTTGGTATCCCTGACTCTATATGTGTCACTGGAAGGTAATTTTCCTTGTTGACCTATTCCCAGGTGGGTGAATACGGGATGGAGGTGACCAATGGTACCAGACCGTTGGACATAGTACCCATCTCAGTCAGGCATCCTCTTATTATCAACTGGACACTGGTCAAGCAGCTCATCGGTCAACAGATTCCAAAGTCTCTTGGAACTGAAGATGAGGTAAGTAAATCAAGCTAAGTTTGTATTTCTTATTTTTTGAAAGTTTCTAAGTTACTCTGAATGCTAATATTTTGTTTTACCCATACACCGATGTGTGCCAAGCACTACTTTTCCCAGAGTCTTGTGAAAAAAAATCCACAGGCATTACTCGGGTAGGATTCAAACACAAGTCCATTGCCATTCTACTGTTCTAGAACAGATGTCTTACGACTAGACCACCAAGATTGCCCGGTCGCTATATAGGCAATGCAAATCCTATATTTTAGCAGCGGGTACTGCAACAAGGCCTCGTCAGGAACATCATGGCCATCACAGAGAAGGTTTTGAAAAGAGGTTGTTAAACTGCATATTGCATTGTTTTGAATTAAAGTTGGAAATCACAGTGGTGTAATATTAAGGTGCTTCAAACATAATCAAAGTTTGGGTTGAACAAAGAAAAGTTTGCTAGAGCGGGATTTGAACGTGCGACCTCTGGGTTAATGTACCAGCGCTCTATCAGCTGAGCTATCTAACCCTAATGTTGGCAGTCTCCCTATTTTGTTCAGGGATGCCAGTCAGAAGCCATTCAATCTGTAATTGTTTATAACCAGGATTACACCCACATTTATGATACAATCTGGGATGCAGCAGGAGAGGGATCACCTTAAGGGGATGTGACCCCAAGAGCTATAAAACAAAAGCTGGACAAGTTTTAAGATTGACCTCTTTCAAAAGTTGATAAAATCAAACGGTGCAGTATTCATACAAAATTAGACTTTATGTTTTTTTCTTTACAATGAGCTGTGTACAAATCATGCCTGCAGGAAGTCCAGGCTCTGTGGCTCTTTGGTAAACATGTGATGTCACAGGACACATGGTTTACATGTTTGAGCAACTGCGCAATTCCACAAAATTTGGCAACAATGTTCTTGAACCCATGGTTCAGTTCCCGGAGTGCAGGGTTCTTACTTTCTATGAACGACTTTTTCAATTAAGTACATTTCCTTGTTTCAGAACAATACTGAAGGTCAACGACCTTTGACCCGCTGTCTGGTTGCCTTGGAGATGAGGGCGCTGAATGGCAAAGGATTGATGGACTTCAAGGAGACCCCTCCACTGGCTGAGGTAGGTGGACAAAGTAAAATAACAAAAGGCTCCCCTTTAGAACTGAGACGAGCATTCAACAAGAAGCCTTTATACGGGAGATTATTTAAAGGTTTTTGCACAACATTTTCTTGTGAATGTGATGACTGATGAGCTTAAACATTCACAGGTTTATGAGTATAAAGCATGGATGCTAGTCTTTGACAATCACAAATGTTGTCTGCATTCATTGACCACTTTGGATTGGTATTTTGAGAGAAACTCTGTGCCAGCCTCAGGAGTAATCATTTTCCTTTGATATCGTTGCCACAATCAAACACTGACTTCTCAAAGGAAATCCAACAAAGGTTCTCATAATAAAATCTGGGATTTGATTTTGTGAGGAAATATGAGCAGGCACTCATTGTGATTCGCTGGTTTGGATGTGCTTGAATCTCGGAGAGCTCGGACGAATCTCCTACTGAAGGGAATACAATGATAAACAATGGTGGCAGCCTGTCCATTCTTGTATATGCCACATTTGTACAACAGCAGGACAAAGGTCTGGAATCAGGAATCGCCCAATATCCCTTAGAAAAACTGATATTACGAGGCGTGATTGCCAGTACCTTGTGTGTCTCATTGTACTGGTGAAACAAAGCATAGCACGGTAGGTGCATGCTACACAATGGAATGTCTGGGTATATATTATCATCAGCCGTTCGGCTGCCAGCAAAAATCTGAGGGTGCTCTGAATTTGTTTCGTTCAGAAAAAATCCTCTGACGTGAGGAGGCTAACGAGGGTCGGTCTAATTCACACTTATTCTTATCATTGTCAGATCTGCAACATGGTTGAAGAGTGCGAGTGGGGAGACGGTCTTGTGGAGTTGCAGGTGTGGACTCGGCTTTCCGAGCTCGCTCTAGCATCCAGAGATCATCAACTTGTGCTCAGGGCCACCGCCAAGGCATTGGCGTTCAACAATGACAACAGAGTCAGGAACAACAAGAAGATGGATGAGTAAGTATGGTTGTATGACTCTAAGGGTGTTTGTCTGTTTGGCTTTACCAAAGCTGTCTGTCTGTCTGTCTGTCTGCTCTTAGAAGATATGTGTTGTTGGGTGATTTTTATTTAGGAACTGCACTTGTGTTCTTTTTTAACACTGTGGGGTTGACCCCACAATGTTTTTAACAAGACAGATTATAAAGAAAAGGGATGATAGAAAACAAACGGGGAAAGCTCATAATTTTGCTCTACTAAAGATATGTACTGCAGTGAACGATTTCCCATGTAAAGCGGAGCAAAATGCTACGCAACTGGACAAAATCGTTCCCTGTACTGCAACCTACTCCTGGGGTTGAAACAGGTCTACCTCCTTCACAGTCCATAAGTATAGGCATGAGTATCATCCAACAGGAGCCTGGCTGGTAGAGCAGAATGCACTACCTTCCTAACTTTTTACAAAGCTACTTTGGTTAAGTGTCTTAATTGCTCTAGGGCACAAGTGTCATGACCGGGCTTCGAATCTACACTCTACTTTTGACAACACTACAGCTTGGTTTTGGTGAACTAAACCGCTTGGCCATGACACGCCATATGTGCTGGAATGTGCTGGAATACTTTTCCGATCCAATTAGAACATTCCCACCTGTTCCTACTCTTGAGACTCTCTCTTAGGGATAACACCCCCTCTTTGCCATGATAAAGAACATTCTTTTCTTCTATTTCATTCATCATTCAGTCATAAGATGATGGTTTGGCACGAGATGCTGAGTTACTCCAGTCGTCTTCTGGGTCAGACCTTGATGTTCAACATGGAAGGAAAGAACGCAATCCGACGCTCGGCTCTAGATGCCTTTGTCAATGCCGCAAGGTCAGTCATCTGCTGTATCAGAGAGTTAAACTTAAAATGTGTGTGTGTTTGCGCCTACTCAAATGTATATTATGAATGTGCGAACAAATTCAATTCAAACTGTCATAAATTAAAAAATACATATTAAGTGATTTTTGTTTCCACTGTGATTGCTAATCGGGTATGCTGCAGATACGGACGTAAAGCCAAGAATTTCAGTCTGGTCATCACAGCGGCTAGGCAGTACTGGAATGCATGCCTTCCCCTCGTGAGTGAACCCATGGAGAGACAGCTTCTGAAGCAACCTCTTACCATCATCTTGGACAGCATCACGGCCACCACAGAGAAGATCGTCAAGAAAGAGGTTAAACTTCTTTCTCCCTCTTCCCATCTTTGGTTTTGTCTTTTCAGCTTCGTGCGGTTAAACCAGCCTCTTTCCATCTACCCCTTCTTTAGTCTCCTTGTTCATCCCTTTGCTTTTTCTGTGAGCTTTCTGCCTCTCTCTCTCTCTCTCTCTCTCTTCATCTCTTTCCATTTGACTGCTTTTGTTACACCAGATACCTATTTATGTGAGTTATTTTGGCATTTATTCTTCGAGAAAGTCTCTCCTAAGGTTGAACGTCAGTACATTAGCTTTTTATGCAGGTTAAACTGCATAGCATTATTTTAAAGAAAAGTTTGAAGTCAAACAATGTTCAGGTGCATTCAGGTTTCCTCAGTGGTTTCTTTTCGTGCCTTTCACCTCTGTGGACCCGGTCGGAATCCCAGACCGAAGTCTTGCATGTGGATCAGGTTTTTAGTCCCTACCTGAATGCAAAGGTTTTTCCTATTTGGGGTCCCCCCTCCACATCTGAAACTGAATATTTCTTCATCTTTTCTGCATCTTTAGGCCTGTGGGTTACAGTGGTGTATTCACTTTTGAGGAACCCTTGGTTTCATTTCCATCACTGTAAATACATCTTTTAAAAATTGTTATTATGACAACTGTAAAACGATTCTCAACTTTTAGGGTAGCAATTTATCTTGTTTTTCTGATGGTATTAAGTGTACTACATATTTAAGACAAAAGAAAGATATTTACCAAAATCAAATTCAACATATGTATTACATTGTGAGGAATATGTACTGTTGGTCAACTGATAAACACAAGACCTAGTCTGGTTCCTAGTGTACTGACCATGGCTAAAATCACTAACCTAGGGCCTGCGATCCAGTGAAAGTTTTGAGCTCAATAAAATATTTTTTTTGAATTTATCCTGCAAGGAGAAGTGAGTTGATTTTATGATTTGTTTCTTATTTTTGTGCAGGATGTAGTGAATGGCGCACCCCCAGGTGCCCCTAAGGCAAAGGGTGATTCCCCCGTCTCTACTCCGGCCAGCTCCCCTATCGCTGATGTCTTATCTGACCCTGAGGATGACCTGACTCTAAGGGCTGCCCTGTATGGGGTCATGTTCCAGGCCTTTGTGGACCAGGTAAAGACGCAAATCTCTATATTGGCTTATAATTATGATGCCCCACCTGGGGTTTAACTGAAAGTAACTAACTGAATTGGACTTGTTTTGTTGATAAATTCTCCCGGACAATTCTTATGACATGTAAGAGCAGGGCTTAACTGAATTTCAAGGCCTTATGAGTCAATCTCAAGTCAAGTTTTTGAAGTAGAGTCGAGACTCTAATATTTGAGAGCAAATCTTAAATATCAACTAGAATGAAACTCACGTTATTGTCATTTTGTGTTTGAAAGAAAAAGGAGTGTGTAATGGTTACATATAATTGAGTAAAACTCAACAAAAGTGATTTTGTAATGTCAAGAAATAAATCACATTTTGATCAGTGTCACTACGCTGGACAAAAATGCAGAGTTTCGCGAAAAGCCCCGTAGTGCCTTGGAATCAAAACAGCACTGTGGCGTCACACTACAGACTCGATCAATGTACAAGGCAATAGAAAATGCACAGCTATAACAGTAAAAAACAACCTAAATCCAGTTTGTGTTAAACACAAACTGGTTTCATGCTGGCATGTTTTCTGTGGCACTGGTACTTCGCTGTTGATTTTACTTTTCATTTTTATAGGTCTTTGCGGGGAAACATGCAAGGTGTGGCTATGTGGCGGGAAAAAACACTAGTTCAAAGATACAGGGGGGGGGGGGCAGTTTTTCATTCAAGTTGATCTTAAATAAGCCAAATATATCGGCCACACTTTTGGACTGTGTTGGCATGGGTGATTCAATTCAGTTTTATAATAGGTTACAACACCATTTGATCTAAAAAATATGACCGATGTGAAAGTTCAAGAGTGTGACCAAAATGAAGTGTTGAAAGTCGGCTTTGAACTTGTGTATATGGCTTGACTGCAGTCATTGTTCCTACAGTTGTTATTTGCAGTTTCTAAATAATGTAAAAATAAAGATGGCTTTTCCGTGATAGAGGCCACTTGAATGTTTGACTCTAATTTTACATTTTGCACTGTTTTTGTACAGGGTGAATGGGAAGAGGCATTAGCTGCAATGGACAAGGCGGTCAGTGATATGCCACGCACCAAGCATAGATTGTAAGCAAACAAACCATTAATAATAATATGAAAATGCTTTGTTAACAGACCCTTAGCTAGAAAATTATAATTAATGTATTGAACCATCAAAAGAATAAGTTGATGCAGCCATATAAAAGTTTGATTGTCATTTGCTTATTGCAAAAAAATTGTTATGAAAGTGTGAGAGAGGCCTTGTTAGAGCATTTCATGTGGCTTTGTCGTAGCCAAGCTGTCAAGTTTATCGAACTTGAGCTCGGGTGTTTCTGATCAGCATAGTGTGGGTTTGAGGCCCGGTATGTGCTTAAGCAAGACACTTAACCATTATTGCTTCATCTTTCGTATGGGACGCAAGGCAGTAGGTTCCGTGTGATGTGTAATGCACATAAAAGAAGCCAGTTACACTTATTGCTAAGAGTTTACCCAGTGTTTCTGGCAGTGGCTGCTGAATGCACCGCAGCACCTTGTAAACCCTTATTAGGTGGGTGCTAGATAGATTGGTCTCATAATTGAAAAAAGTCAAAAACCTGTCTAAAAATGTTTCCTTTGTTCAAATGCCTTGAAGACCTTATTGATATATATCAGATACATTATATTACTTCTATTTGTTTTGACGATAAAGGTTGATATTCAAGCATCGGTTGATGGTCAAGGCAACACTTGGTAGAGATATTAATGTCGATATTGCCAAGTTCAAGGTGAGTCTGAGGAATTATACATTTGTGGGTTATCTGACCATGAGAAAAACACTCACTATAGGTGAGAACAATTTACAGGTATACTTCTCAGGTGGTATTCAACCCACCCTGTCGAGCAGATGTCTTAGCTACACTCGTGGTCATACATGTAACTTTTTGGGCCTGTGTAAAAAATTGTCTAAATGATAAAAAATAATGGACAAATTAAAACGAAACTTGAAAGGAACTAGTTAGAAAGAAAACCCTATAAACTGAACTCTTAAAATATCTGTGATTGACAAGGTTTTCCGACATTTACCTGTGTGCAAGTCTATTCTTGGGTGGTTTAATACATTTTTGGTTCCTCATAGGATGAAAGTGAGATCTACCTGTCTGTTATGTGGCACAAGGTGGCGCTGTGCTCCAGGGACCAACGAGAGCAGCTCTCAGCCTACAAGAATGCTATTGAGGCTTTGCAGGTAAATTAACGCCTCAAAGTTAGGAACTTAAAGTTGTCCAGAACAATAGCTATTTTGATAGAGCATGTTTTTCCTGGGAACATGCCTTTTTCCCTCATGGAATGCTTGATGTTTTCAAATGGAAATTTTTGAGGGTTCACTTTGTTGAGAAACACGCGTGTTCCCAGTTGGAAATTCTTGTTGCATTTTGTGGTGGAGCGGTTAAGAAATACGTCTTGAATAGGTGAATTTTGAGAGTAACTTTAAAAGTGTGAAATTGGAAATATTACAGATATCTTGAGGAAGTTTGTTCCACAGAGAAGATCCAGCAAGTGCGAATGAACGATCCTCTGGTAATTTATGAGTTTTAGAAACGGCAAGATTCCTTGAGGGATGATATTGAATGAACAAATTGGTATTGTATCCAGGAGCAGAACCTTGCAGGCAATGCAAAAGCAAGTGAATTTTTGCTTATATAATTGAATAGGCACTTTTATGGAAGAAGAAACATAACTTAAATACAATTTTAGATGGCATAGGGAGCCAATGAAGAGATCGTAACACTGGTGTGATAGGACCTTTACGATTCGACAATGTAACAATCCAGGCAGCTTTATTTTGTAGTCTTTATGTGTCCTATAGTATCTCCTCACATGAGGTACCAAATTAATATTATAATTAATCTACAATCAAGTGCGAGTGATTGGCAGAAGGTTGAATACCTAATGTGAATACCTAATGTAACAATCCAGGCAGCTTTATTTTGTAGTCTTGTGTGTCCCTTCCTCAAATGAGGTATTAAATTAATATTATTATTATTAATCTACAGTCAAGTGCGAGTGATTGGCAGAAGGTTGAATACCTCATGGAGTTCTCGGAGTGGTTGTACGTCAACGAGTTCCCGTCCTTGGATTGCTTGGATCAGCTAGAATGGGCTGCCGATATCTTACTCAATATGAAGATTGAGACCAGGTCAAAGGTCACCGAACAAGGTATGGTCATCTCTTTATGTTAAATTTATTTGTAATGACATTTATTAAGCTAATGCATTTACCAGTTACAACCATGAAAGCCTACCCCAAAGTTGGGTGTGTTAAAATACCATAACAAAATGTAAAGGAGCTAACATCGTGTGGATTGTGCGTGGCTAATTGATGCAAAGCGCATCACACATATCATGCGCATTGGCACCATTGAAAGACTGTTATCGGATATTATATTCTTCCTGGTTTAATCCAACCTCGTCCCCATGGTTTACTTTATTTCCAACCATGTTTACAATAGTAAACCCTGGGAGGGAAACTCCTTAC
>JAUELU010000003.1:10350947-10362421 GCA_032357145.1 Evasterias troschelii
TTTCTTAGATTACTGGAGGGTTGACTGAAAAGTCAAATTAAAGTGGTGTCCGTTCCGAAGGATACGGCCAGAGGTGTTGGTACCCGCCACTGTCTCCTCACTAAACGTGGATGGATTCAACATGCTTGATAAAGATTCTGAGACAGCCTTTTGTAGACACTGTATTCGGCTGAAACTTTTATTGTATCTTTATTCATAATTTTGACTATATGTAAGCACTACATTAGTTGTACGTTGACAAAAAAACAAACAGTTTAAGTGATTTCTAAAACTAATTTTAACAGTTTCTATGTTCATTGTTTGATTAGCAACTTTCATGATATGGGAATGTTGTTTTCTTTTTAGATGCGAGAAGCATTCAAGGAAGATCATACAGGGGAAGGAGTTAATAGAGACAGTATTGTCAAACCGGTAAGTGTGTCAATCGCTGACAGTAGAGGTAAGATTATAAACAGCAACCTTGTCCTATTCACTGTTGGATTCTCAATATTTTCCTGAGCCCAACCACAGGATTTCTTTTTGGAACACCCTGAGCAGACATTTTTGTTGTTGAGAATAACATGTCACGATAAATCCATAACAGAAAATATAAGTGGAGAAAATTTGCCATGGCATGCTGGAATCCTGGACTTACCTTCCATGCTGAGAACATTGAAAAAGCAATTGTGGTAGCCAACCAACCTCTCATAATCTTTGTTGCCAGACAAAAAGACAGAGGTCTAGATTTGGGGACTACACATCTACCCAATAAAAGGGAGTTTTTGAGCCTGATTTTCAGTACCTTTTGTAGTCCCTCTTACGAAATGTTAACACTGTGGGTTAATGCATGGTGCACACAATAAAAAATTAAAAAAATTAAATACAGGTTTACATGCCCTCTTTGTCACCGAGTGAAACGTGAATAAGAGTTATATTATTTTGGATTTGAGATAATGAATGTGGTTTAGTATATTTTTTGTCAACTTACCACATTTCTTGATTGTTCTCTTTGTGCAGACTCTAACCTTGTACTACTTGGACAGTCTGGTGACTGAGCTGAGGAGCATCGGTTACAGCCACCTCGTCTTCCCGGCTCTGGTCCTAGGGGAGGTCATTGCAAAAGACATCGTGCAGTCAAACGTTGCAGGGAGCACTTATCGACTGTTGTAAGTGTCAACCTCACTGTAGAAAATTAATAATATGCCAATACGATATTTTAAAGTTAGCCAAAGTTAGTACAGCTTTAGTTTGGAGAAGATTTCCGCCATTCTTCTAAAATCCTCCTGAATAATTTCATCGAAAGTATCCTCAATAGAATCACAATGTGTCTGAAACATCCTTTAAGTTTCTTTTCAACTATTTTATTTTAAGTCTGTGTTAATGCCATAGATGTTCCTCATCTACATGTACACAGAAAGTCTAAATGATTATTTCATTATCAATATTTATTATCAATATTTAAGATGCTTTCAAGTAAACTTCAACTATTTTCTTCTTTCTCTGAAACTCCTATGATATCAAAATGCTGTTCCTTTGCTGACACTCTTACTAATTAAATAGATGTTAAATTTGCTTCAGGGATAAAGAATATTATTTGGTTTTTACCAAAAAAACATGATGTGTGTAAAGTACTGTATACTCTGTACTTTCCAGAGTCTAATAAAAAAAAAACCTACTGCTGAAACATAGGATTCGAACTGCCCTTTGGAGGTTTGGTGCTGAGACATCTGCCCTAGAATGGTCGTGGGTTCGAATCCCACCAAAGTAATATGCCTGTGGATTTTTTTTACAAGACTCTGGAAACTACCGAGTATACATTGCTTACTATCTCGGTGTAGGGTGAAACCAAATAACATTCGTCCTGGCATTTTTGCTTAAATTTGTTTTGCTCTACCTTAGGTCTGCCGAGATTTGTCTTGAGTTGAATCTGACATCCGGAGTCAAGTTCCACGAGGCGTCAGCTGGCCCTCTGGGAGTCAATGAAGAGGACCAGGCTAAGTAAGTCATTCATCCTCAACCCTAAGATGTGGATAATAAAAGCGGACATAACATGGTTGTCAATAATACAGATTATGATAATACTTATAATAATATTACATGGTTCTTATCAAGTGCATATATCGTAGCATCTAGATCAAAGTACAACACAGCAAAACAAACAGACAATTGTTTTACATGCAGCTCTTGACAGATCAAACTGGTTCAGCCTTGAGTATCTTGAGTTTCTTGAAGATGTGCACTAGAGTGATATCATATGGCGGACATACATGTACTACATTAAAAAAAATTACAAAACGCTTTGCTATACGCAGTTCTTGCATAGTGCTTTATCACGCCAAAGGTTGTCTCTGCTCATTTTTTTCCCACAAGATATGTGGAGCTCTGTTTGAATTATAAGGACACATTTATTTGCATAAGCACCATGTAATGGTTTACAAGGTAATGAAGTGCAATCTGCTGCCAACCGTACCAGAAAGCATCGGGGCAAACCTTCTCTCATATAACAAGTGTACTGGGTTCTTTTACATGCATGACCATGACTCAAACCCACACTTCAGAAACACTACAGGGCCCAGTTTCATAAAGCTGTTTAGCAGAATGCTTATAAAAAAATGCTTAGCAAATTTCCTTGCTTAGCACAATATGAGTGGGCCACCAGTCACCGCAGTGTAAACTTTATGGAGTTTTGGCTGGTAAACAGTTTCTGCTATGCAATGTTTGTATGTACTTAGGAAGTATTTGTGCTTATAGGCTTTATAAAATTAACCCTGAGCTTGAGTCCTGCGCTTGATTGCTCGGGAAGGGCGCCATGGTTAAGACTACGGGTTATACAAAAAGTACTAAAAACTAAAAGTACCAAATCGCATCTTTCATTTCTAGATGTCGTGAAGAGACCTCTCGCTTCCAGGAGAGGCAGAACCAGGTACGGCGCGAGGCAGGACGAGCCAAGGAGTTACGCCGTCTCATGACGGCTGAAAACAAGGCTAAGAAGAAGATGTCGAGAAACATCATTCCTGCTGATCAAAAGGTATCAACATTGGCCTTCTTAGATTTTTCTGTCATCTTTGTGTTTATTTTACATAATCATTGAACGTGTTTTTGTGTTCATTCTGTATCCACAGGCCGGCCATTTTTTAGATTTTTTTGGCCGAGTAGCAGAACGGTTAGGAACGTCGGCGGCCTGTGGATCGAGATTCAGTATGATGTTCAGAATGTTGGCGGCGCTCCAAGGGTCCTTACAGTGTCGGCAGCGTTTTGGCAATTCTTTTTCAACAGGGCAATTTATTATTTGTTTTGGTCGAGTAGTAGAACGTAAGGGAACGTCGGCGGTCTGTGGATGGGTATACAGTATGACGTTTCAGAACGTCGGCAGCGCTCGAAGGGTTAAAATTAGTATGGATTCATCTCACTTATCTCTCACAAGTATTTTGTTTAGATTTGGGTCTCAAATAGTTTGGTAAATTCTTACAGCGCTTGTACTCGATTGTTTATTTTCTTCAATGGACTGTGCAAGTCTCACAAATGTTCCCCTTTAACTTGTGGATGTACTTGTTGACTGTTACAGACTGATATCATTGAGTCGGTGATGGGACTCAGCCAACCACTAAGCGGCATGACGTTCAGACAGGCCTGGACACAACAAGCAGAAATCCTAATCAAACAGGTATGAATTAAACACGACGTCTAAGAGTCACTCTGGTACATCCCACTCACCAGGTTCTTCTCACTATAGACCCATTGCAGAACCCGCAGCGTACTTACACGAACGTATCCTGTCCGCCATTTTGGGAGTCAAAATGTGCACAAAAGGAATGCTATGTGCATACGCACCTCCGAACAATGTGCGTCTAACATTTCTGCCTTTTTGGGTAGTCCATTCCTTTTGTGCACGTGAGTGTAAGTGCGCTGTGGGTTGTGCAATGGGTCTATATGAGGGGAGGGGGTCCTGGTAGAGACAATTATGGCCCAGGCCTGCGATTGCAACGTGATGTTTAACAGGCCAGTTTCGGGTGTTATTCATGAGCCTGTTATTCAAGTGTGGTGTCTGATGTTTGGGCGGATTTTACGGTACTTAGGAAATTTATCGGCTAAGCATGAAGCTACATAGAGAACCATAAAGTTAAAAGCAATTCATAGTACTGTAAATATGCCTATAACTGCCTCTGCTTAACAAATTTGTTAAATGTTCTGATTGACCCCTTGCACAACCCGGAACGAACCTTCCATTAAATGCATGCCAACCATTTCTGCTATTTTGGGAGTCAATTCCTTGGTGCACATTTTGACTCACAAAATGGCGGACGGGATAGGCGCATATTAGTGCGCTCCGCGTTGTGCAAGTTGTCAATACCAATTTTGTGACACTTGATCCTGCTCTGGATTGTCCTTAGGGATACAACCAAGCAGCGAGGGAGCTGTTGAATGAGGCTCACCTCTCTACCAAGGCATTTGATGACGAGTACACCGAGGCATCGATATTGAAGAACCTTGCTAAGCTCTCCTTGCAGGAGGCCAACTGTGGACAAGCCATCAATTTACTCAAGGAAGCTCAGGTAAGATCGTGAGCAGAGTTTGAGATGAGTAGGCCTACTTCTGTTTAAAACGTTACATAAGAAGTGCGGATCTGAGAACAAAAGAGGTCCACACACTGTAGGGACTTGAAACTCCATGTGGACTCACACACCACAACCACACAGAATTTTGTACAGTGTTGAAGTATATGTTTTTTTCCTAAGTGCATAGAAAAAAGAAATGTTCACGGAGTATGCAGCATATAGAGCTGTTTGAGTCAGTTGAGTATGATCAATGCCAAAATTTTTCTCCAAGCAAACTTGACTCACAGCTGAAAGTTGCGCAATACGCAGAGTTAGAACAGCACGTTATAGAAAAGGGTTTGATATCACACTCTTGTTGCTATGGATCTACCAATGTTTTCTTGAAGACAATTACCATTTTCAAATGCTTTATTTCTTCACTCTACGATCATTCATCTCAGAGGTTTGATGGAGATGAGTTGTTCTGGCTTGATACAACCCTTCTGCTTGTGGAAGCAACCCTGGGGAATCCAGAAGACAGAGAAAGAAACAACAAAGCCCGTGCGGTTATCCTGAAAGCTCTGTCTCTGTACTCCACATTCGTGGATAAGAGACCCAACAAGAAGAGTCTGCTGACATACATCAAATCCACACTTGAAGCCAAGTAAGAATTTGAAATTCAGAACCCACAAAGATTCACACTGGTTTGAGTTACTTATGTGCCTCGGCTCAAAAAGATTAACCATTTACCTTGGCCCAATTTCATGGCTCTGCTTACCGAAAGCAACGAATCAGCGCTTACGGAAGCAGGGAATTCCGCGCTTACGTCATAAAGTGCCTTGATCTAGCTACTAGGACAGGACTGGAAGTACTCGGAGGCCAAGAGGCCATTGGCCTCTGTTGCCCATGGTCTTGGCCTTGGTTGACACCCCTTTAAAAGTTTCAATGGAAGTTCCCTTCGCTAAATGAAAATGGCCTTGCCCTCTCAAAGATGAAATTCCAGGCCTGCTAGGATCCATTTGTGTTTTATAAGAACCATTTATTATTCAGGCATGATATTCTTCCCACTTTAGTCCGATTTCCGATATTTTTGCCCTTGGAAAAATTCAGAAAAATTGTGATTAAATAGCCTGAAAAATATATTAAACCATACACCATATGAACAAGTAGGTCAGCCGTTGTGCTCAAACATTATTTTCCTACTTTTTTCCAAGCACCAAATATCTTGCCTGATTATTATTATTGTTATGGTTATTCTTTTCACAGGTTTGCAACAATCCAGATTAGTCAAGTTCTTGAAGAGAGCAGTGATACAATGAAAGCAAAGGCCCACAGAGAGCTTCAAGATGCATGTCAGGTAAAAGAAATGCATCCATTCTACTTAATACTCCAAATAGGGGAACACTTCAATTTTGTCAGAATGTATGTCGTGAACTCCACACTGTGTTCACCTTCATGAGTATGAATTTAGCCCAACTTCATAAAAGCTGCTTTAGCACACAAATGTACTCAACACAGAAAGAGTTAACTTCACAAACGTTTGGTTTAAACATATCTCTTGCGGTTTGTTTTTTTACAGCGATTAAAGAAAAGTGCTGATGATCTGATTGGTGCTAACTACACAAGGGAAGCTGTTCAGATTATGCAACAACAGGCCAGTGTGCTCAGGTAAGTTATGCATTTTTTGTTTGATATTTTAATAATGTTAGGATTTTGTTTACAAAATGATGACAACCAACATAATTCAGCATGACACATATGATTCAACTTATCTAACAATCAATCTATTAGACAATTTTTTTTCTTTTCAATGTATAGTAATAAAACAACCAATTAACCTACTGATTATTCCAACCGTTTAATCATTAACCAATCAATTAATTTAGTTACTTGATTGATTGATCGACCAACCAGTCAAACAGTTGACCAGTGGACCAGATGACAGTTGATCCCGTTGATCAATCAATTGTCAGTCAATTAATCAATCAATCGATATGCTGACCAGTTGACTAATCAATAATACCAATTGTACCAATTATATTATGATTACTTGATTGATTAATTGACTAATAATCAATCAATTGATAAATCAAAAAATCAGTCAAACAGTCAATCGTCAGTCAATTAATCAATCAATTGATCAATCAACCATGATTCCCCGATTGATAATACCAGTTGTACTGATTATATCTATCAATTAATCAATTGTGAATCAATTCATCAATCATTGAACTATCCGGTCAATCATCTCCAAATAGGTTGTTTGCATGTGACAGTGATGAGAAGGATGTTCAGCATGACTTCCTTCTTCAAGCTCGAACCATTATGCTAAGAGCTGTTGGCATGATGGATCACCTACTGCATGATGTGTGCTCACTGTCTGCCGTTCAGGAGGTGAGTATGTCTGAACATCAGACAATGAGCAGTTTTATCAGGCACATCATAGCCGAGCAGTTCAGTGTATCAGACTCAAGTTCTGGCGGGTTCAAATCCTGTTCACGACACTTGTGTCCTTGAACAAGACATTATAATTGCTTCTCTGCACCAAGGTGTAAATGGGTACCTATGACTGCAGAGATGGTTCTTTTGATTGAAGTTAACTTGGTGTGATACATGTTTCACAGCGCAGGGTATTTGCTCCCAAGGGAGCTGAGATGGTTTAAGGAATGAACCAGAGACAAGGGGTAAAAATGTTGCGCCACAGCACCTTATAAACCATTACACGGTGCTAAGTAAGAAATAGGTCTCATGACTCAAAACCACATTCCTCGCAGGAAAAAAACCTGAGCACTTTGAGACACCTATCGGGTGTGATAAAGTGCTAAGAACTATAAAATGTCTAGTTTTTATAAATTTAGTGGGATGTGGATAATTCTGTTGCGTATTCTGTGTTAATTTGGTATAATTTTTTTGTTATCTAGTTGCGGAGCATAAGTCTACCGCTGCAGAGAGAATCTTGTAGTGTGAAGATTGCCTTTGCTGAGTTATTGATTGATATGTTTGTCATCTATGCTGAAGAACATCGGAAGCGTCAGCTAGCCGAGGCCAGAAAGGGATCTGTGGAAAAGGTAATCATGCGCTCGTGTTTTTGTTTTTGTTTTTCATTTTCATGAAGTTGTTTTTGACAAACACACAGCAAGAAAAATTAACTTCCCTTTATAAACTGTGATTAAATAAAGTTGAGTAATAAACCACAATGGAAGCTGACTGGGTATGTTTTAAATAATTTTGGGTTGAACACAGAAAATTTGACTAGAACAGGATTTGAAGCTGCAACTCCTGTATTAATGTGCCAGCGCTTGACCGACTGAGATATCTTGCCCTATTATTGGCGGTCTCTCTATTTTTCAGTATCTCTTTTCGGGGGTGCCAGTCAGATTCCCTTTAACCTGTAACTGCCATGTTGCAAGTGATCACATCCAAGTTTACAATAGGACCTGGGAAGCAGCAGGAGAGGGATCACCTTAAGGGTACGCAACTTTATATTTAAAATAAAAAGTGGTAATTTTTGTTTGAATTGACAGTTGGTTGAGAACTTCATATCAGCTAAACCAGTCTTGACGGATACTGAGAAGCAATGGAGACTAATGGCCAGGTTAGTGTAGTAAATATAGACCATGTTACCTTTGTTTACAGAAATGTGACCTTTAATAACGGGCAAGATACTACACAGACCATATGGGAAAATTTACATTTTGTGTCATAATTTTCACACAATTTCAATAGTTGAAAAAGCAACTGCTAAACAGCTTTTCAGGTGTTCCCCCTTTCTTCATATCGAAGGTTGAGAAAAAAACAGCCAGTGCAATCTCCATAAAACATAAGATTTATTGTATTCTTCCATTGAGCTGCGTGCAAACTGTGCCTGCAGGAAGTCCAGGCTCTGTGGCTCTTTTGTAAACATGTAATGTCACAGGTCACATGGTCTATAGGTGCATTAGTTATTGATCCCTTGCACCAATGCCGCACATGCTAATGTCTGCCTAGCCAAGGTTAGACTCCTCCGTTGCATACAACGCGAAGGAGTCCAGGGTTATAAAGGTCCCGTACCATTGCGAACAAATTTATACAAATTTGTTTCCTTCATATTTTTACCTTATTGAGGAAGTTGAAACTTCACTCACATATTCTTTGTGTCCTGAATTCTATGCCTGCTGGGTTCAGAATTTCTATTTTTACCCTTGGATGACATTATTTGTGAAAACAAGCTGGAAATTGACACCTCCGTTGTGATATCCTAAACTGACATGCTTGTGAAGGCTTATGTGCATGTGTGTACTAAATTTGTAGATGCATAGCAACCACAAAAGATGGCGCCGTCTAACTCGTTTGTGCAGCACGTTTTCTTCCGGGTGGCAATTTCCGGGAAAAAGACAGTTTTTATGCATGTTGTGCATGCCCACATGAGCTTAAACGGTCAATTTGTACATGATGTACACAAGGGCGGTGCAGAACTCTGACTTATTCTTCAGAAATAATGTCATTCATGGATATATTTGTTTCTTTGTGAACTCATCAAAAGTGTAGTTAAGGACAGCAAGAATATATGACATGGGTTTCAGCTTCTCAAACCAGGTAAAAATATGCAAAAATAGTAGTCAAAATGTTTGTTCGCATCGTAGAGAAACTTTATACCCAGAACATCAGTGCAGTGCAACAGACACTGACGTCCTACCAGGGCTAATGCTTCCCATTTTGGGAGTCATCCGTAACATAAATTTTCTCTCACTTTAAATTTTAAGTTCAATTATGCACAATACTTTCTCAGTCTATTAGTAATATTATGGTCGATTGATTTTTTTTTTTCAGTACATTCGCCACTGGTGCCCTGTCACTTCTTCAGAGTGCTCACAATTTAGCTGGTTCCATAACCCACCTTAAGGCAAAGGTAATGCTTAAACCATTCAACTATTTTTTTATTTGAAAAGGGCTCTTGTCTCGTTGGAACAATTAGTTTGGGCACAATTATTTTGGAAGCATGAACGTTGTGACGCGTCCAATAATTATTACTCAATATGTCAAATATTTCAAATATTAAACTTTAGAACATTGCGGCAAAAAATACATGGCAAAATGATTCGTGTTCCACCAATCAAATGACAAGAATCTTTGTGTGTGTTATATTGTTGACACTATGCAAACTTGCAGCACTTTTTTCTATCAAAAGTTGAAACATTTTTAAAAGTCAATTTATAAACCACAAGGGAAACTGAAGGAGTACATTTAATAAATTTTGGATTGAGCAAAATGAAGAAAAATTAACTAGAGAGAGATTTGAACCTGTTACCTCCCGATTAATTTTTCAAAAGGAAACTGTTCACCTTGAATTCTCTACTGAAAATAAAATAAAATGAAAAAACTCACGGTTAATAGGGTTTCTTGTTTCTCTTAAAATTGCAACAGTGCTTGCTGCTATCACAATTGTTGTTGACGATTTTACTTGCAGGGTTGGTTGCACTTGAAGCTCAACATTTTTAAACTCTGCTTCAATTGTCAGAGCTACCAACTCTCCCTGATTCTGCAGAAAGTTCCCTGAAAATAAACCATTCTTTCCAAGTTCTGATGAACAGCTTTGGAAAGCTCCACGATTCTAAATGTTCCTGTTATGTTGAATGTAGTTCAAAAAATCTCCCTGCTTGATGCACAATATGTCCCCGATTGCAAGATGCACACTTTGGCAGCACTGATGTGTACAGCCAACCTTCCTGCTGGCAGATTCTGCATATGACTGAGACCACACCCAGACTTCAGGTTGCCAAAACATTCCAAGGTTTTCTAAATGGTACCAACTCCCCCAGAACAATAGTCATGCACCGATACACACACACTCCCAAAGTCACCTCATGCATACCTTACCACACAAGGGCTTGCTCACTCAACTGAACTAGCCTGGCTGGTTTGCATAAATTAAATGAATATTCAGTGGGTATGCAACTACTAGCCAATCAGAGCATGAATCTCCTCAGCAAACACAAAATACTGGGTTTTAAAAGAAAAAGGTGTATCCATATTATGAATACGACTAATGTTTTTGTAATTGCTGTGTGTATGGTGTAATCCTTTGTGCATGTACATGTCTAGTTTTATTTGTATGTATATATTTATTTGTTTCATGTACCTTGCTAATAGTGATGTGCTTTACATTTTTGTAGCTTTTCTTCTCAACCATATTAGATTTTGTTTTAATATTTTTTTTCAACTCTCAGTTTTCTGTTTTTGATTCTTTTTTTTTTTTTTTTTTGCTCTGATTTTTATTTTTGACTGACTGTTTACAAGGCCTGTTAGGGATAACAGTTGTAATACTGATTCTCCCACTCTTATTCCCAATAAATGTGAAACTTAAATTTTTAGGCAAACACTTTTTAATAACTCCTGGAACAAAATTCTTTCTGATGTCAGAACTTCGCAAGCTGTTTCTCAATTTAAATCTGGCCTCTGTAACCACTACCTCACTAGTGACTTGGGGTAGGGTATTTTTTTTTTATCTTAACCATCTTTACCATGTGCAATTTATGTAGCCGTTGTTGAATTATGTATTGTCTATTTATATGTTTATTTTTTTATTATTTTACCCGTTTTTACTATACATATATACTTTCATGTTTTCTACTAATTTGTTTGCTTTGTGTGATCAAGGCGGGCCTGCGTGCCTGTTTGGGATTTCCTTTGTGCACCACGTTGTATTTTGATGTTTGTGCAATGAAGGTAATAAACTAAACTAAACTAAACTAAGGCTTTCTTTCTTATTAAAACTGCAAATAATAAAAAGCAATTTTTTGTTATTATTTTTTTAAATGGCAGAGTTTGTACAACACGGGTCGATGTCTGCGTATGTTGGCAAACAGTCAAAGTGCATCAGCCCCAGCTCAATGGGATATCCAGTATATGGTAAGCTATTCTTATAGGTATTATACAGGATTGGTAGAGCAGACAAAATAGTCGTAGTAGATAGTATTTATT
>JAUELU010000003.1:10389364-10407078 GCA_032357145.1 Evasterias troschelii
GCGCTTTGTTTCGCCCCTAAGGGTATGATAAAAAGCGCTATATAAGAACCAAGTATTATTATTATTATTATTATTATTATTAGGCAAACTGAAATTTCCAGCTTTCCGAAACCTACCATCTCCATCATCTCTGGATCATCAAAGTCATAGACGATGTGCTCCAAGATGTCACGATCTGCGACAAACCCCAAAGCTCTAAAGACAATCATGATGGGGATTTCAAGACGGATGTAAGGAAGAATGGCTGCGATTCGCTGTCCAATTGCACTCTTTCTCGAACCCTATAGGAGAATGTCAAAGTTTGTTATTTTGACAGCCAAATATTGTTCTAAAAGGATGCGAGTTCATCTATACCATCTGCTCAATCAAAAGGGTCACACAATTTGTCATTTAGCCTTGGTAAGGGTTAGTAAGCATGGTAAGGGTCGAAACATCAGGTGATTAGCAAATGTTTGCATTTTTACCATCGGTCCTTTTGGTTGGTAAGCAGTTTGCATCAGCTAGTTATATTTTCTCATTGTTTTTTTTTTTTAAGACAGTAACATTCTATTTTTTACTTTTTCCACTCTTGAAGTTTTCAAGAAGCAAGTCAAAAATGTAAACTGTAAAATTTTAAACAGTTTGTCATTATAGGAGGAACACAATATGAAGAAATATCTAAGTTATTAAAGTTTAATACTCGGAATGTTCTTGGAGCTATTGACAAGAACATTTTGGAATATTCCAAAAATGTTTGGACTAAAGATCGGCTGGGCCATGCTAAACTTGACTGTTTTGGCAGGGCATTGGCACACCATTCAAGTTCAAACACAATTTTGGGGTCGTCTTAGCCACTTTAAAGAAAAGAAACTTTACCTGTCCACCCTTGGCCATGAGATGCACCCATATGGTACTGGTAGGACGGGACGAATTCTCCAAACACGACCGACACTCCGCAGTGAACGCGTACTTTGAGTCCTTTTTGCAGAAGACGTAGACAGAGTTGGTGGCCATTTTCTCTTGTGCAATCAGGACCTTCTCGGAGCCGTTGATGATAAAGTAACCGCCAGGGTCCAGTGGACATTCATTCAACTCTGTTGACAACAGACAATTAAGTGGATGTCAAAACTGACAGTTGCAAATTTTGACAAAAATAAACTGTACGGTGCCCTCCTTTTTTCCTTAACATTTGCCAGTATAGTTGACAAACCAACCTGGATCATTCTGAAGTCATGTAAGCACCGATTGCTTTTGCTATAACCTACCTAGTTTGGCACTAATTAAGACTGACTCCTGATGCTTCAATTTTATGTTCTTAAGTAGCTTTTATCTTGCTTGTTTTTTAACAAGTCTTTTATGGTCTAGTTTTGATTGTAAAAACAGTACAACAGAAGCAAATAAAACATGCATTTGATTTTGATGGGTTAGGGGTAGTTGGGGTGAACATGTTGCAGCACTGGCAATCTTGTGTTCTCTTCCACTAACCCGTCAAATCACGATCCGTCAGCCCACTGAGCAGGCAGTAGGTGGAGCGGAGCATAATAGGGATCCTGCCGATGAACGTCTTAAGATGCTGCGTCTCCGAAGTTTCTTCACCATCTTGCACCACTGTCTTCATAATATCTACATACAGGGGTGCCGAGTACCTACACGGGAGAAAGACGATTTCACAGCATTTTGTTGAAAACATTTCTCACACAGTTTGGTTTTGTTAAATAAGAAGAAGTTCAAACAACATTCTTTCACCCAATTGCGCATAAACCATTTGCAAGTACGTATCGTGCCACTGATCTACTGCTGCGGAGTAGATTGGAAACTTTGAAGAAATGGTATTTCAGGTAAGAATATGTCCAGCTGTTTATTTACTGCCGTTTAGTAGACTTGGGAAAAACAGGGAGACGAAGTAGTTCTAATAACAACTTATCCTGCTGTTTGTACACTCGGAGTACATCATGTAGACAGGGCAACCGGGTGGAATTTCGCTTAGAGGAACAGGAGAGCATCTCACAATTTTTGTTCACTGCCTCAGAGTGAAGTATTGGTCTCATCATTTCAACTAGCATGCTCTAGTCATAGTCGATGCACATTTTAGTACGTAACTGCACATTTTTTCCAAACAACTTACGTGAGGTTTCGGAGTCTGGCTTCATTTGGCATCATTGGACTGGGGGAACCATCTTTCTCCCAATGTGTTGGCTTAGACAGGTAGATTTGCTCAAACTTCATCACATACCGCGTCTACACAACAAGAATATTACATAAACCCAAATGAAACTAAGAAATGTTTTCCGTATGAATTATATTACCCTACATATATTTTTAAACAACAGTTCTGGGCTACTTAGTGTTAGGCCATGTAAGAAGAAGAAAAAAGCTTGACATCCCTAACCTATACGCTATTTGAGGCATTGCATTGTGAGGCATTTGATTTTGCGGTAACACAATGTGTATACAGGCCTGTGAGTGGAACCTTTAAAAAAGTGTGATGTAAGAATGATCTTGGAACGTCAAGTGAGCGCATGTCACGTATTTACGCTGGTCTAATTGGGGCACCCCATTGATCCAGTAACTAGGCTTATTTCACATTATTGTAGTTGTACATTATTGTTGCAAAGCATATACATGATATAAAGGCCAAAAAGAAAATAATAATAAATTTTAAATCGGCAAAAAAACAAAAAAAAATTTGATATCTGCTTTAAAGCGGAGCTCTCACAGGCCTGTGTATAATAATGCTTTGCAGTGTAGATTGGTTCTTTGACAACTTGTGGTACTATTTATTCTACTCCAGCAGAGTTTCCGAATTCAGGAGACTACTTAGTTCTGAAAAGAACTGTCCTACTTAAAGTACTACCAGAGAGGGAGGAAACTGGCCGGGACTGCTATACTTTCACTTAGTGGATCGAGGGCACTTCTCGTTATAAACTTCACTGCCATGGAGTGAGTTCTTAAATGCTGACACTGACACGTTTTTGAGATGCTGGTCTCTTCATAGGGATTCAGAGGTTTCAGTGTAGAGTCAGCACTGCTCTGATTGGTTCTCTTTTCAAAAGAACCAATCAAAACATCAACATTGATTGTTAAAGATATTACACAGTGAGATATTTTAATCAAAACAACACTTAAAGACCCTCAACTTATCCAGTCATAGTTTACTGGCTGGATGCTTAAACCATTGGAAAAGATGCAGACTCCAACTACCACCTTAGCAATCAAGATCCAAAATGTCTCCTTTTGTAAATCCATTCTGATAACAAATTTTTTTGATGTCTCACGAGTGCAAAAGATGAGATTTTTAAAGTTTTCCCAGAAAATGTTGGGTTGAATAATGACAAATTTACTAATGCCGGACTTCAACCTGTGACCTACAGATTAACATGCCGGCACTCAACCAACTGAGCTCTATATCTAGCCCTATGTTAGCAGTCTCCCTATTTAGTCAATATCTTTGGTAGGGGGTGCCAGTCAGAAGCCTAGAACCCTTGCCGTATAGTCAGGGGGTCACACCAAAGTTCACAATACATACCTGGGAAGCGGCAGCAGAAGGATCACCTAAACGGAATACAACTTATCATTTTAAATGGCAAGTAATTAACCATAAGGAAAACTGACTGGGTAAATTATTAAATAATTTGGGGTTTAAAAAAGAAAAACTTGAACCTGTGACCTCTGGATTAACATGCTGGAGTTCTACCAATGGGAAAAAATAGGAAGACTGCCAATATGACTAGCTAGCTCAGTTGTAGATGGCCACCATGTTAATCCGAAGGATGCAATTTTTTTCTTTGTTCAACCCATTATTATTTTAAAACTGAAAATCTTACGGGAATTTCTGCTTCTGTTGTCGTATGCTGGGCCTCAGCTTGTAGGTCCACTGCAGGTGCATCCTCAACGATCCTCTGCACGGACATCTGAATAAACTCATCAAACGAGTCCAGCTGCTGGCGTACCAGACCCTTCTCGTCAAAATAAGAGCTGATGACAATCCAGCAGGCTTCTTGCCATCTGTCTTGGGTGACCTCATCCGAGTCATCTTCTTCGTACACTTCTGGAATGACAACAGCAAATGATTATGTTTTCATTTGAAGCATACTTTTACAGGTCTGGAATTTCATCTTAGAAAGAGGGCCGAGCCATTTTCATTATGAAAAGGGCTTTTCCCTTGGAAAAACTAAAAGTTTATGGGGAACTTTTGAAGGGGCACAAAGGCCAAACCTAGGGGAACCAACTTTAGCCTGTGTGTAATTACAGGCCTGCTTTTTTAAGTTTACTAAAATACATGGTAAGAAATTCTAACAGTGCACAGTAAAATGGAACACAATAAACAACAAGCATGATATTTGGCCATTAGACAAAAGTGGGGCAATTCTATCAAGTACAAGGGCTTGTCCACTTGTTGTACATCTGGCAGGCCTATAGTCTTTCACAGACTTTTTGATAACAATTTTACTGAATTTTCTAAGGGCCCCAAAAATTCGTAAAACAGACTTACATGTAAGTAGGAATGTAATACATGTAGGCCTGAAGAGCGATGTGCCATTTTTGATGACACAAACTTAATTTGCTTGCTTAAATTAAAAATGTATGCTTTGAGCTGAAGAGAAACCTTTAAAAAAAATACATGCAATCTTTATTATTCAGCTATAATTTTGTGTAGATATTTAAGGCCAAAGAGTAAGTTCGAAGTAGCGTTCTGCTGGATTTTAACTTCAGTCTGAAGTGATTTTCTTTAGTTCTCAGACTTGAGCAGAAAATATGGTGTCAATATGCTAGATGACCTCCTGTTCTTTGCCCTAGCCCCTCAATTCAAATGGAAACTTTCACTTGCAGGTTTTGCCAACAAGAATCCCCCAGTAGTCACTTACTCAATGATAAATGTGGAGAGTACAAAAACCGGTACATGTAAACAACTTTGAGCAAGCTCATTTTGGTGTTAAGGGATTTCAGACAACTCGTCCGTTTGACAACTCGACAGTGAGTCTGACAACTCGACTGATCAGACAACTCATCCGGTCAGACAGCGCGACAGCTTTACATTATTGCCAGTGAGACAACTCAACAGAGTGCCAAGACAAGTCGGCGGGTGAAGTCGACGGGTGAATGGGGTTGCGTTTTCGCAGTCTTAACCAATAACTGTTTCGGTTCAACTTACCATTGGTTAATGGCCATTGACCGTAATAGTTTAATGGTTACGAGGTGTTCTGCTACATCACATGTTTAAGGATTTGAACTCCATCTGTCGAATTGTCTGATCAAAAGTTGACTTGTCTTACAGTTGAGCAAACCAGCTGTCGAAGTTGTCTAACCCGTCGAGTTGTCCGACTGTCGAGTTGTCCGACTGTCGAGTTGTCAGACGGACGTGTTGTCTGACATCCGTTTTTAAGAATCTCCGACCATGAATGATGATTACCGACTGAGCTTCTATAGCGTATACTATTCGGTACTATTTATTGTCATGTATGGGTCTATTTCATTTCAGAGTTGCATACAAACTGTGTAGTGTTTATTTATTACAGTTTGTATATCACCGTCACTGTCCAGTGAGTTTTACTGATTGCAAGCACAAGTAAAAATATATTGCAAGCACACAATTAAAAAGGTCATCATGAGCAAATTTTTAAAAATGTGCATTTTGGGGATTGCTGTCGACAACCACTTTTTGCAACTTGGTGCTCAAACTTTCACGCACTTAAGTTCCAGATGCAAGCAAGAAGTTCCAGCACCAAGCTTGACCAGTCGTCATATGAACGCTTTGCTGCTGAGCTGAGCCGCAAGAGCGTTCAAAAAATCAAAATAAACAAATCAAAAATCACAACAACATCGATCAAGATAAAGATCAGAAGATCATGATGGCACTAAAAACAACTAAAAACTTCTTTAAAAGACCTCAAAAAAGCTTGTTCCTAAACCAAAATAGGCATAATAATGCCAGGGTAAATTTGTTGTGTAACAACAGAGTCACAAAACCGATAAGTTTTAAGAAGAAATAAAAACAAGTTAATCATGTTTTGCTCCTGCTAGTCAATATAAAATGCATGATTTAGGCTATGCAAATGCTACCAAAAGACTGCGTACAGACGACAAGGGACTTCCATGGCACAGTTAATCACGTATACATACGTAAACACTTTTATTTCACCTAAATTATCGTGCATTATAAACAAATAATTACCTTCATCTGGATCATACATGATGAATTAGTCTTTATTTGGGTTTTCCCAAAGTTTCAAAACAAAAAACCATCTAAGTTAGCAGATGTTGAAAGATTTTCTTGTGTACTTTCAGAGCAACACACACTCGAATTGCGATTAAAATCGCAATTCCCAAATTATAAACGAAGGGCGCCACCAATGTTTGAGCTTCTACTACTCGGGATTATTCACTGGTTGCCGCGCTTTATGCATTCACAATAGATTGGTAGGTGGAACCAGCTAATGGTATCGTGTGATTGGTCAATTTTCAAACACACTTGTGCGGCGCAAGATTAGATTTTGTTGGAAGAGCTAGCTGTGATGTAGAGTCGAGAAAGCAGAGCAAAATTAACTCAAGTTTAACCCCAAAACTTTGGTAAGTTACCCATATAAATAAGTATTATCATAAAAGTAGCAAGCTGCTCCGTGTAATGTGTCATATTGATTTAAATGTGTCTTTCAAAGGAATGTCCTGTTTTGTTGTTGATTGCTTTTCTTTTCTCGTAAGTCGTAAATTTAAAAACATGTTTACTTTTTGTTTTTTGAACGGACACGACGGATCTCAGGGGGGTACCGGTCAACTCGGTCCCGAGTCAACTCGGTCTGAATTCATGTCAGTCCGAAGTCGGTCCAAAGTCAACTCGGTCCAAAGTCATCTCGGTCCACAGGTCCATAAAATTTAATGAGTGTGGTTGTTGATTGGGAAGTGGCGGGACTGTCTGACTCTGATTCATTAATCATATTCATTGTTAACTTAATGTTTGTTACCTCGACGTTTGTACAATTCAGAAATTCTCAGATTCAGAAATTTAAATCACCATTTAATGCATCTTTTCCATGATTTAGGTAAACTAAAATGAAACAAAATGGAAGAACATTAACTTTCGGCTAAAATTCCACAGCAAGCCACCACTGACTAGCTCCCTACACCGTCGCGTTTGGCAGCGTATATTTTTTTGTCACTCCTAACTCCTGTCACTGCACTGAACATGGGGGACTTGGACCAATGATGGTTCATGACGTTCAACATTTTTAAAAACTGTTATTAATTATTAAATGTCAATGAGTAATGTGCTTGTGTCATGGGATAATGAATTTTTTCCCCCAGTGTCCCCCAACAAATTTTGTACACAATTCGCCGAATGGAGGACAGAATCTCTGGAGGTTGGTAACGTTGTAGGTCTTTAGGTACTCAACAAAGTTGAAATATTTTTTTAAACCTCAACATTTGAACATTTGAGCAACTTGGACCACGTCCAAGTTAATGCATGCCTGAATTTTTGAGAGGGCAAGATCATAACTTTCATTTTGCTTGGGGGCACTTCCATTGGTAAGTCATAAAGTCTATAAGAAACTGTTGGAAACCATGGAAACTGTTGCTGCCCCACCAAGGCCAAGACCAGGGGCAACCGAGGCCATGGTGTAATTCCAGGCCTGGTTTAAAACTTCATTCCTCAGCCCTAAATTTAGTGTAAGTTTGGTCTGTACCCAGTTGACCCCAAAAGAATAGGCCTAACACACATTTTTAGTGCACACAAATCTGTATTCCTCTTTTTATTGGTGTTTTTCATGTTGCGTGACTACACTACTTGCCTTTAAAGAACATAAAGATAACATTATTCTCATTTTCAGATCATTCAGCTCTTCCTAGGGTGAGGATGGCGAACATTACAAGCTTTGACGACCTTTCTGAATCAGAAGATCAAGATGTTTCCTGTAGCATTGATGTGTTTGATGAAACATCCCAAGATGTGTGCAAAAAGAACTTGCTTGAGGTTTGTTTCCTTCTTTGGGCACTGCTAAGGCCAAGACAAGGGCATCCGAGGCAATGAATGGCAAGGCCATTAAATTATTGCCTCAGATGCCTGTGACTTTGCGTTAGTCAGTTAGTGTCTGATCAGTAACATCAAATTAGAATTTAAATACAAGTTACAGTAAAACTAAACAGGCCAGACAGAAACAAAGTGTGACGCTTTCAGTTTTAGCGTTCTCCCTAAGCAGGTTTGTCACCTGGCCAAATGCTAGTTGAAACACCTGAGAGGGCAGTCAAAATTCTCACCAAGTTGTCCAGCTGGCTAGTAGTACTAGTACAGTGTTGAAAATCATCCCAACTTAGTATGAAATATGGGCTAGTGACAAAGCGGTTGAACTTGGTGACGAGCTAACTGGTCCTGTTAAGGGAAAATTCTGCCTTTGCCTTAACAAAACTGTAGACCCTACCAGTCTTTTCATCTTGTAAAGTTGTATATAAGCTGGGTTTGATTTTTTAATTGCAGGATTTTGCGGCTGATGCTAAGCTCACCAGGCAAAGCGTTGCTCATGGTCGGGAACACATGCAAGTCCATCTAAGAATACGCCCCTTCACTGCCACAGAGAAGGAAAAAGGAGAATCTCAGGTAGGCTGGTCTCACGTCTAATCCAATATCCAAAAACAACTAATTAACATTTTAAATTTTGCAAAGTACAGTCATCAAACTTTATGGTCATGGGGGTGGCGGTGGCGGTGGCGGGGTACTGCAAGTAGACTCCACAATGCCATGGGGATGGGATACACAGGGGCAGATGAGATGTTTTTTGTGATAATAATAATAATAATAATACGCAGTTCTTATATAGCACGTTATCTACCCCCGATGGGTGTCTCAAAGCGCTCAGTATTTTTCCTACTTAAGGTATATGGAGTTACGTGTTGGAAGTATGAGACCTATTCCTTTACATAGCACCATGTAATGGTTTACAAGGTGCTGATAAAAAGATCATTTTATTATTGGGCTTCGTGCTTGCAAGTTTTCAAGCTCCCATGCTTTTGCGCTCAGAGTTCAGTTTTGTTTTTCAACAGCCTATTACATCCTTGTGAAAGTTATGCTACTTTATTTCTGGATTTCAAAAAACTATTTTGATGATTACAAGTCTTATGCATTGTTTGTAAATACAGGACTGCATGGAGACAAAAGAGCCATCTACGCTCTTAATGAGAGCACCAAAGGATAGTTTTACCTTCAAGTCCAGCCAGCGAGGTTTCAGCAACATGACCCACAAGTTCACCTTCAGCCGCATCTTCGGGGAGGACACCAGCCAGAAGGACTTCTTCGATGAGACAATGCTGTTGACCGTCAAGGACTTCATCGACGGACAGAACTGCCTGGTGTTTACTTACGGGGTGACAAACGCTGGAAAGACTTACACAATTCAGGGTAAGCCCTCGTCGTCAGTCTTATGAACTTTCTTCCCTGCCTCATCACCTCCGTGGGCCCCTGTTCGAATACAACTTTGGACCTGGAGCTTTGCATGTGGATTTTGTTTTCAGTTGAGTGGGTTTTCCTTCAGTTGGGGTTTGCCTTCTAAAATAGAAATTCGCCGTTACAAAAAACCTCAGCGTAAAAAAAAAACACAGCATGGACATTTTTTTTTTTTTTTTAAATCCAGCTGAAGGAAACATTACTTATTGAAAAGAAATAAAGGTTCAGGATTCTTAAAGTCTTACACATATAAAAGCAATACACAGTCCAGACACAGACACAAGTTCTCCTCGTACAGCATACCTTCTACACTATTTTTTGCACAGTCCGGCTCCGTAGTAATTTATTGATTTTTGGATGCGGCGCGAACCAGATGCTGTAAGAGTGCAAGTGAACCACGTGATCGATATGTGTTTGCTCGAAAAATATTGATGGCGTCCACTAGGAAAGATCTGTAATTTTCTGCTTTATTCTATTTTTTTTGCTGAAGATTTGCATGCCTGTATTTGAGAGGGTACTCATATTGTCTGAAGTTTTGATGAGATGAGGTAATAAGGCTGACCATTTCTTCTTTACAGGTGTTCCACAAGATGGGGGCATCCTCCCACGATCACTGGATGTCATCTTTAACAGCATCGAGGGTAAACACTACACCAGCATGCAGCTGAAGCCTCGCTATTTCTGCGATGTGACCAAGTTAACGGAACGGCAACTCCGAAAGGAAGAGGAGATTAGGGACTCGGTGCTCACCATGGCAGCAAACGCTCTCAAACAGGTATGCATTATTATAACCTTTACGTCCCAATTCCTTTTGTATCCAATTGCCAAAGTATAGGATTCAGAAGGTTCATGGCTGGTCGGCCCAAACAACAAGTGCTTATCACTGGGTCAGGCATTCCATTGTTTTTTAAAAACAATTTAGTGTGAAGTAACATAGAAGAAGAGGATAATACATGTATACGAAGCAAAAATGTCTGAGCTGTCGGGGAAAACACTTACACTAACAGTCCCAATTGCCGTTGTAAAGAATACAGATTCGTTTATTGTTTTTTATTTCCTTAAAGGTATTATAAAGGATTGGTAGAGCTGACAAAACAGTCACAAAAAAAACATACATGAAATAACAAACCTGTGAAAATTTCAGCTCAATTGGTCATCGAGGTCACAAGTAAATAGTGGAACACATTTCTAAGTAATGTCACAAAAACATACTGAAAATGAGGACGAACAACACATTGTTACCAAGTAAGAATTGTGGCCTATATTTATGTTATTAAGGCATTTATGTTTTTTTTTCTTTTAAGAATGATTCATTCAAATGACAGGTCTTTGCTGATGAGTTTTGCAGCTGTCTGTATTTTCAGATAATTTTGTTCTTTTCTCAAAACTATTATAAATCTGGATCCTTAATTCATTAAATCCTTTGAAATGCTTCTCTGTAAATTTGATACTTTTAATGACTATTTCTCTTTTCTTTTTACTTTTGGCAACCAGGAAAATTCAGTTACCGACGAGAATGATGACTCGAGAGGCTCTAACTACACCACAGCAACAGAGGATTCTCGCTCCGACTTTTCTTTTCAGAATCTCTCAAATGATAGTAAGTGACTTGGCCTCAAACCCTGTTGTGCTTTTCATTATACAATTTAACAGAAAATAAAATTTTAATAAATCCTTACAATAGTTGTATAAATAACATTTTTAAATTTGAATTTAAGTTGTTTTGTGTTTGTTTTATTATTCAGATATGTATGTGTCACTCAAACTTTTTCCTAAAAAGCGAAATTGTAATTATGTCACTCGAAGTTCCTGTGTTGTGGCCGATTGGTTAAGAGTACACAACGCAAGCTCTGGCGTTTCCGATCAGCAGAGTGTGGGTTCGAGTCCCTGTCTTGGCACTTGTGTTCTTGAACAAGATACTTTAACATAAATGCATTGTCCTTCAGATGGGAATTAAACTGTAGGTACTCGGATTGGTATTGCACATAAAAGAGCCCAGCAGCCAATTTCACGAAACGCTAGAATTAATTCTATCTCAAGTTAGGACCAGTAACTGGTCCTATCTCTTAGCATTGCCTATTAGGAAGAGTTTGGTGAAATCGACGGCAGAACACTTACCAACGAAGAGTAGGGATTAACCCAGCTGTTTCTGGTTCACTCGGTGGCTAAGTTCACCTATGAGGCTTCCTTGGTTTCATTACAAGAAACAAATTGATAATAATTATTGTTCATTTATTGAACAGGTGTGCCGAATGTGCTTGAGGACATACGTTGCCGGATCCCAGACGATACCTCAATTGATGTTGAAGCCCAGGGCCCGGTGAGATTTTCCATATGGGTGTCGTTCGCTGAGATCTATAACGAGTACATCTATGATCTCTTGGAAGCTATCCCAAAGGGGAAGAAAGTCCGACGGCAGCCCCTCAAGCTGTCCGAGGATAAGAATGGACAAATTTATATCAAAGGTAAGGTGATAATGTAGATAGCGGAATTCAAAAAGAAAATGGTGTCAATCTCCTGAAATTGCCTAAGTTTTTAAGGGCAAATTTTTATGGTGTCCGTATGTTAACGCTGTGGCCAGAGATGTGGTTGGTACCTGCTGTTACCTCGCTAAACATGGATGGATTCGATGTTCTTGATAAAAATACCATTGACAGTTTGTTCCTGTTTTCTCAACGAGTAGACTCTGTGTTCAACTGAAACTTTCTTGATAGTTTCGCCCATAAATAAGTACTAAATGTACAATGACCAAAATACAACTTCATAAATCAAAACTTCATAATCAGGCTGTTTTCATCATGTTACTTTTGCGGCTTGATACATTTCTATTCTTGTTTTTTCATGTAGGATTGAAAGAGATTTATTGTCGGAGCGCAGATGAGGCTTACAAAATCCTGAAGATTGGCCAGAAGAACCTAAGCATTGCTGCAACCAAGCTGAACCAATGCTCCAGCCGTAGGTAAAAATCAGGAGATATAGTTCATAAAAATATATTACAACAGCATTAATTGCTCAAAGTCATGATGCTCATCGTCGTTCCTTGCAAAGATTTAAGCAATTTTTGTAGTAGGAAAATTGTCCCAGTTGGATTGCGCTATGGAAGAGCTAGAGGTTTAACTGCTGAGTTGAGCACTGTTGATTGAAGTCAGTAATTGTCCCTTCCCATGAGGTATGCTAATTACATTTCACGCATGCGTACAGACCCTATTGGTTGGCAGACACCATAAATATGTGCACTGAGCAGACGCACACACTTGTCTGCGTAACGCAACCATCAGCCACATACAAAAAGGCGCGATGTTCCATCATTTTGCCAAACAAAGTGTTAGTACGCACGGGCGACATGTAATTTACATATTTCGTTGGAAGGGTCTATTAGATGGGAGGCCTTTTTGTGTGTTTTCATGGTTGGTGTCTTGTGTGGGAAATTGCAGAGCTCCTTAGCATCAAGCCTGCATCTTTCTGCCACCATGGACCTTGTCAACCTGTTTTGTAGACTTTTACCCAAATTGTATCAAGCATTTTTTGTTTTGTTTTTGCAGTTTTGTTGGGTTTTTTCTTCTTAATAATTTGTGATTTTTTCTCTTTATGCTTTCTCCTCAGTCATTGCATCTTTAGTGTCAAGATTCTACGCGTAGTTGATGTCGATAACCCTCATGTCGCTCGAGTAAGCAAGTAAGTAGAACAGCTCAAGGGTTATCATGTTTTCCCCAAAGTTCTTCTCCCGGACTTCAATTTTTGATGGTTATCAACCATTCAGGTGTACTACTTGTGAACTTGCTGTTACTTACTGCATTTACTCTTCCTTACTGCAGGCTTTCATTCTGTGATTTAGCCGGCTCAGAGCGCTACACCCGAACCCAAAACACAGGGGAGCGGCTCAAAGAAGCTGGTAACATCAACACATCGTTGCTGACCCTCGGGAAGTGCATCCATACTCTCAGATACAACCAGAATCATCCAAAGTAAGTCATTTTAACTTATCTTCTTCGTACAGCTGTGGTAACTCAATGACAAGGCCCCCAATGTGGTCAAGCTGCACAAGCAGAATCTTTTTGTAAAAAGTTTCTGCCAAGCAAAAAATTTCTGCCAAGCAAAAAATTTCTGCTAAGAAAAACTGATGAGGATTATAATTATAAAAAATACTGGGTTCTGGTACTTTATCACACCCCTTGGGGCATTTCAAAACGCTCATTAATTTTGTTGCAAGCTATGTGGAGCTATGTTTTGAAGTAATATTCCTTTATAGCACCATGTAATGGTTTACAAGGTGCAGCTGCGCAATATGCTGCCGATCAGACCAGGAACACTGGGGTGAACCCCTTCTCTATCTTATTCTACTTGTTGGCATGACTTTCAATAAAAAAAGAAAATAACTGTACACCGAAAATATTTTGAATACAGGTAAAAACAAAGTGTTTTTAAAAGAGTCATTTTAGTTTAATTCTATGTGTGCAATTTTTGTTTAGGTCAACTTCAACAAGAAATATTGCTGATTCTGCAATTTCTTTTGAAATGCAGTCTGTTTTGTTAATTTTTTTTAAATTTCATTGTTTTTTTAGGACACACCCCAAGATAATACCCTTCCGGGAAAGTAAGCTGACTCGGTTGTTTCAGACTTTCTTTATGGGTAAAGGCAAGGCTTCTATGATTGTCAACGTCAACCAATGTGCGTCGGGTTTTGATGAAACCATCCATGTCCTGAAGTTTTCAGCGATCGCCAAACAGGTAACTTACATTTTGTACAAAGTCTTCTGAGAAGATTACATTTTGCTTGATAGGGTCTCAAAATTGCGAGGGGAAAGTTTACAAAACCCATGGGCTTTAGCTCAAATTTACTGGACCAGAAATTTTGGTTCAAGACCAGATTCAAATTGATAGACAAAAATTGCTGAGTTTAAAGCTAGGGTCATACGTTGTTAATGTGTATTTCAACGCTAAAATAGTTGTTTTGCTCTTCAAATGGGGACACTAAGGCTTGTGGGTCCTGTGTACTAGAAAATGCATACCACTCATAAGTATGGGTTACCTCTGGTGTTTCTGGTCTACATAGCAAGCACCCTGTTTATAGGTTTTCTCAGGCTTTCGAGCTACAGTGATTATGTTCACTTATGAGGCATCCTTGGTTTCACCAACAGGTTACAACCATCACCTCAAAGCTCGACAACAAATGGAAGATCCCGGCTGCCCCACCTAAGTACCCGTCTTCCCGAGACCTCTCTCTGGCAATCAACCAGGCGCTACCTCGCAACAGGGTGTCGGTTGCCTGGGCCACACCCGGATACAACCCAGATTCAAACTTGGATCTGACAACGGTCGAGGAGACGTTCATTGAAGAAGATGAAGAAAATGACGAAACAGATGAGGACGATGAGGAGGGAGATGTGGAGACCACTCCAAAAGATTCTAGATCTGTAAGTCTTTCATTTCTTCAGTTGTGTTTAGAATCCTTGACAATTAGTTCAGGACAAATAATGGCACAAATGGACTCAAGTACAGACGACCGAGTCATTAGATTTTGGGTGTGAATGCTGGTGGTTGGTTTTGGCTTAACTGGGTCATGTTTTTCCTGTTTCAATTTAATTATTTTGTGATCAATTTACTTTTTTTTTTATTTATTTACTATTTTTTTGTTCGTTGTCAATGTAAGGTCTTTCCTTTATACTCAATGTATTTAAACTTCTTGTCTTACAGAAGCTTGTTTCCCTGGTGGAATCACTAAAGTCTCAACTAATTGAATCCAAGAAATTACAGATGATGATGGAGGTCCAGATAAGAGCCGAGGTCTGTCAGGAGATGTCTCAGCAGCTCGTCCAGATAGAGTCAGAGTACAAGTAAGCCGTCATCTTTTATCAATCTTTGATGGTAACAACAGCACACTTTAAAGGGACACGTTGCTTTTGATCGGGCAAGTTGGGCTATGAAAAGCGTTTGTTATGAAATGCATATGGTTAGAATGATGTTTTAAAAGTAGAATATAATGCTCCACACAAATATGCCTCGAAGTTGCCTGGTTTTCCTTTTACATCGTGAACTAACTTGGCCTGCCATTTTGTAGAACCAAATTTTTGACTCAACAAAATGGCGGACCATGTTAGTACACGAAGTAAAAGGAAAACCACGCAATTTCGAGGCATATTTGTGTGGATCATTGTGTTCTATTTTTAAAACATCTCTCTAACCACATGCATTTTATAACAAGCGGTTTCAAACGCTTTTCATAGCCCAACTCGCCCGATCCCAGGCAACGTGTCCCTTAAACATCGTTTCTACAAAGAAATGAATCCGTCTTAAAGTTCTTGATACATTGATTGCTGAAAGTTTTAAGACATAATATTTGTTATGGTTTTGTAATTACACTTACCCCATGATGCTACTCGCTCTACCTGTATAAGACAACTATACATCCCCTAGTCGAGTACTGATGTTATATTTGGGCTGGAGCTTTCTCCGGTCATTAATCTTAATTAGATAAAGTGCAGCAGCGTTTTGGTGAAGGGTTATGATCAGCGTTACAACCTCTTTCCCACTGTCTGACTGTAGGACTGTAGCCAGTCTCTGTCTTCAACATGCTCTTTAAATACTTTTGTGGTAATGTTATATTTTTTTCATTTTTTAATCTTCACTTAATTTACAACCAGACCATTTTACATCAAACTGTTTCTCTTGCTCTGACAGAGATCGTATGGAGGAGGAACGCATGATCAATGAAGAGATGTACGAGAAACGACTAGAGATGTACGAGAGATCGGTGAAGAAACCACGCAAGAGGCCGCACACTGAGACAGACACGGACGATGAATTCGTATCTAGCCTCCTTCTTCATGCTGAGCAGGTCAAAGTTCAGGTAAAGTCATTATTGTGGGCACACCAACCAGTTGAAACAACGGTTCCGTGTAAATCATAAGCGATGGGGTCAGCATACATTGACCTATTATGCATTGTGATTGGTTGACCTGTCAGCACTTTACTTATATGTATAAAAATATAGAATAAGAATAAGAATAATTTATGTTTGAATCTTTATGAATAATTCAACAAGCAAATACAAAGTCAAGTTGGAACTTCCACTTGCGGGTGTGCACTGCGCATATGGACACTTCGCAGCTACACAGCTTTGTCTAAGCTATTAAGCCTTATGACGAAAGGCTAACATACCATGTGCTTTTTTACCAACTTTCTTTAGGGCCCAGTCTATTCGTGAGCGACACAATTGGTTCTCCAAACCGGAAGTTGCAACGATTTTTGTAGTAGTCGTGCAGTTAACCAAGTAATTGGAAAACGGTAGTCGCAGCTCGACTAAGCAATCAATAGTCGCGACTTTGACACTAGTCGCACTTGTCGCCCAGGCTAACCATTGAGTAGATTGAGAATCAGAAGACTGCTGAGTTTAGATAAGAACTTGTCCAGCCATAGTCATGTTGACTCATAAAAGAAAGTTGTATTTTTCATTTATATGGGCTCCTGATCAAGCATGCTAGTACTTGAATGCACAGTCCTCTAGACTTTCTGGCCACAACTCTCCACAAAATTGTACAAGTAAGATACTTAATGATAGTAAAACATCTGTTACAATCACAGGAACAAGCAAAGACCATTACCAGTCTCAGAGGAGACGTGCAAAAGTTGAAGGACACCCTAGATGAAACCGAGGAGAAGATGAATGTACAGGATCAGACGTCCAGCGAACTGCAGAGTCTGATTGAGACTAGCAGCCAAACCCTGGAGGAGGCAAAGGCTAAGATGTGCGCCAAGGACCAAAAATTGCTGTATATGGAGACTAAGCTGAAAGAAGCGCATGGTAGGTGTTTCCATTTTCTCATTCTGTGTTAAAACAGAGGTGAGAAATGTCATAACTTTTATATCAGCCTGGTGAAGAAAATCAGCCTTTCAACATATATTGAAATCATGCTTTGTGGTGAGAACATAAAAGTTCTGTGAATTTTAAACTCCAGGGCAAATCAAAAGGTGCAACTGCCATCATTTCAACATTTCCTAAAATTCTGTGGTTTTCCTTTTTCTTTACTTTTGTGCCAAAGTTTTTACAAAACCATGATACAATGTTTTTGCGCTGACACAACAAGCTAATTAATGGTTGCGGAAAATGATTATGTACATGAATTGCAGAGTTTTTGATGAGTGACTAGTCTTACTGTTGAGGTTGTTATGTTGGAACTTTTACCTCAGTAAGTTCAAATTTAATATTCTGTAAACTTTCCTGTTTTCAGATGCACTAGCACACAAAGAAAAGGAGGCAAATAAGCTGACAGCAAATACGTCTGAGATTGTTAGTACACTTGAGTCA
>JAUELU010000003.1:10505019-10515671 GCA_032357145.1 Evasterias troschelii
ACAACGGTTAGTCACGCTGTATGAAGTTAATTTTATTGTTATGTAAATTGTGCAATAGATGATTGGACAAACAATAAAGGTGAAATATCCTCATTTTATATTGTGTTTTAACTGTAATCTTTTATCTCATTAGTGTGATAGTAAGTCCGAAATCTGAAATGATTTGCCTCAGGTTTCTAGAGCTGTTCAAATTACCCTTGTTCGGTAAAAGTGTCGATGTCTCATTGATATTATTATAAAGATCATAATTTGTAAAAGGCCTGGTCGATTTCACTAAACTCTTCCCAACTTAGGACTAAAGTCCTAGGCAATGCCAAGAGATAGGACCAGTCTTAAGTTAGGACCAGTAACTTAAGACTAATCCTATCTCTTAGCATTGCCGAGGTCTAGTCCTAAGTTAGGAAGAGTTTTGTGAAATCGACCCCTGGATTGGTAGGGATACAAAACAAATTGTTTAATTTTAGTCTGATAACTACCTTCATGCTGATGATGAAGTTCAGAGTAGAACAAACAAAATCTGGGAATTTCCCTTAAAATAAAGTCATAATTTGAGAAACCTGTAGAACTATATATGAAAACCTCTTTATAAACATCAACTGATTTGGTTAATAAAACCCAAATTATCGACAATCTTGCAGAAAAATGTGCACCGTTTTTCACTGTGTTTCTCCCGAGTGACAAAACAGATCAGAGATTAAGCCCAAATGTTTACAGGTTTTTCATTTCATATTATAAGGTCGATCAGGTGAACACAGTGTCAGCTCCTATTTTGTCAGCTCTACCAATCCCGCATAACAACTTGCGCCTGCAGACCAGGGATGGGATGTGGACAAAATATTTATGAGAAAGTTATGTTATATTGATTTGGTAATTAGTTTGACTGACTAGAAACAAACCCTACTACGACAACGACTAGTTCCCTTGTTTGTATCTTTACTGCGTATTTGCATCCGAAGAGGAATTAAAAAATAAATAAATAATAAATAAAATGTCTACCATAACAAAAAAGGTAAAAAGTTACGCTGCTGGTAGAGTCAGGCGTTCACGCGCTAGAGAAGTTAAAGTAGCGCACACTGCGCACGCCCCCCTAATAGGACAACGATTAGTTCCCTTGTTTCTTTTACTGCGTAGTTGCATCCGAAGAGGAATTTAAAAATAAATAAATAATAAATAAATAAATACAATTTTAAAAAAGAATAACATTAAAATCTCTACTATATCAAAAAAGGTAAAAAGTTACGCTGCTGGTAGTGTCAGGCATTCACGCGCCAGAGGGGTTTTAGTAGCGCACACTGCACCCCCCTAACGTCAACGATTAGTTCCCTTGTTTGTGGCGGTTGACCCACCAGCATGTCCTCCCCTGTCTCCCCTGCCTAGCCACTAGGGCCCTGCAACTTTGGGGGAGGAAGCAAGGCAGATCCCAATCACACTGTTGCCACAGACAGCAAAAAGCCTTGAACCTATATTAGTGCAGACGGCAATCGAACCCGGACCGGGTGGTCCAAGAAATGAGACAGTCCCAGCACCTTATCCCACTGTGCTAGTGAGGTGTTGGTACTTTAATCCCTATCGCTTACAATGTATTCACTGGAGTCCACGTACTGTATGAGTGCACTCAACCAGACTGGGAGATAACAACAGACGGCAACATGTATCTATTTTGAAGGGAGGCTACAAAAATAACTAAGTGAAAAATAAGAAATATATAACCAAATCAATCAATGAATAAATAAACAACTCAATAAACGAAGCAAACCAAAAAATAAAAATATTAATCTTAAAAGTTGAGACCCCCCCCCCCAAAAAAAAATTAATAAATACACCCTATGAAACAGTATATTTTGAATTATAACGTTTTTGGGGTCATGCAATTAACAGATTGTGTAATTATACGAATCTATCACAACCCGGGGAATCTGTGTTTCAACTTTTGGGGAGACTTGATAAATTTAGGCGTTCTAGCTGGCCCTATTTTACTTGGCAAGTGGAGAGTCGGTTTAGGGAAAATATCATTTTCTGAGGTGTCAAGTTTTTTTCCAGGGTGTCGCTAGAAAAAATTCCAAACGGCTGACCTGCCAAAAATTGAAAATAGTTCTGAATTTAAGTTGTCCGAAAACATGTTTGATTGGTTTTCAAGAGGCTGAGAGACTTTTGAAGTATTTTTGAATATTTATCATTTAGCATTGGTTCCTATGGGAGTTTATTAAGTAGGGAGTCCAAAGCCCGTCTAGTTTGTTTCCTTCCAATTGAAAACACCTCAACGCCGGTGAAAGTTTCCCTACGTCCGGGCATCAATCTCGAAAAATGTCCCAACACCTCTCTCTCGGCAAATAGGACTATTTATTTCAGTGCCCATGTCATCCAAAAAACCTCTTAAGTTGAAAGAAAACAGCCCCCCATAGTCGGCCACTCTTGATAAAAGTGACATTTAATAGTTTGTACATGGACCAAAAAAGCCTTAGGTAGTACTATACTATAACAAGCAGTACCGAATGTGTTGGTTGTCCAATCATTTTTAACTTAACCACACACGTGTGCCAAACTTGTCTTTATTAATTTTAAAGATATTTGCACAGCGCCCTCTTTTGACATTAGTATCGCAGTTCAAATGTATTAACATTTAAACAACTGCTGTCCCTCCCTTCGGAAAAATACTCACCTGCACGTCTAGTGCATGTATTTTACGCGTAATGTTCAGTTTTGTTTAAAGTTAAGAAACACAATTTATATCAAATTTTGTTTTAAACCTTCTTTAACAATTTAGCGTCAAACATTTAAAATTTTAGAATTTTGGTGATTTTTAACGGACCACTTTTGGCAGTGGGAGCGGCTTACACAGCGGGGAGAACAAAAACAGTCACAACAGAACGTCTGCTTGCGCTTCCAGACAGGCTATTTTATAGCCCAGTTGGGCCATTCGCGAAAACTGGGCATACAAACAACAAGCGGCGGATAGCGCATCTTTTTCAAGGGCAGGCAATTGGGCTAATTTCGGCGCCCGGATTTTTGCAACGGCGCTGCTGGTGTACTTGTGGATACTGTGTACGGAGAGCAGCGAAAACAGTGTATTTTATTGCTTTTTCTGGGAGGATTTCTAACTCAAAAAAGTGGATATATTACATTTTATGGTAAGTTATCAATACTTTTATTGGTTGTGATTTTTTTGAAACAAAAAATCGTTTTAAAAGTACCATCTTCATACGGTGAAGTTAAAATCATCCATGCTGTTCTAGTTTTTGAGTAACGACAGATGTACAGGCGTGGGCTTGTACACGAAGTTTAATTCAGCGCGTGGTTTTGCCATGGTTGTCACGCCTGAAGTGCCTTAGTTGACACAGGCCAGACAATTGCCCAGCCTATATTGTGTCCAGTTCCACTACCCTGGACACTAGATACCAAATTTGTAATGGAGAAGGCATGTTTTCGCGGGTGAAATCAACTTAATCGCCGCGATTGACAGAACAAACTGTCAACTGGGCCACTGCTGCTGGAGTGCTGGTTCTCGAACTTAATCATCATATTTTTTGTCTTCAAATATTTTGTTTTAGTGGAGTGAAGGCTTCAGAAATGTGCCATCTTTGCTGAGGCAAATGCAATCAATGTATTTATTCAACCTGTAATATTTGAAATAATGTCAAGTTTATGATGGTATGTTTTACAACAATGCATTGAATTTGAATATTTGATGTTAAAATTTGAGTTGACACTGAAGTGATTTACTTAAAAGTACATGTACTAGTAGGAACAACTCTAAATTATGCTGAACACAACACTACATTATATAATTAATAACAATACATAAAACACAAAAGTAACAAAACAACAGGTTTTTGGGGGAAAGAGTACATGTGACACCACTTGCCTGTGATATTTAACTGCTGTGCCTAAAACTACATGTATGAGGTTTATTCGATCGTGAAGTGAACTTCATTAACACTAGTAATACTGTAGTTCTAGAATCTAGGAGTAGGAGTACCTAACGGAGGCCCCCCCCCCTGTTAAATTGCCTTAGCCTACTTAGTGCTCCTTGTTTAAAATGTTCCAAAAGAAATTTACAGTTTCCTCATAAGTACCCTTATTTACCAAGGAGAAAAACACCCTGGTGCCCCTTGCGTTTTAAAATCATTCACAGCATCAGCCATCCCCCCGTGGAGTAAAATTTCTCACTAAAGTCTCTCCATCAATCAGGCCTACACTAAAACAGGTAGGCCTACAACCACTTTGTGAAAATGTTATCAATTTTTTAGACGGTCACATTTTAGTGACGAAAGTATTTGGACAACAGTTTATCTGTCAATAGTTAATACCTGTATGAACTTTACAATCAGTGAGCTTTAAATTTGTTATCAAGAGTTAGTTTTTTTATGCAATGTCAATGACCAATCCTTTTCTTAACGGCGATATTTTTTGCTTTACCATCTAAACAAGTTGTGTGATCCAGTTCAAACACTTATGGTTCAAAAGAACTGGCTGCTCACTTCCAAACCACCTGGGGATGGACGGACATTGGATGAGAAAGGTAGGGTCATTCTTTGGTGATGACCCTGGGGGGGGGGGAAGGTTTGCAATTTTTGCAAGCTTACTTGTTATAAAGATGGTAATGGTCATGTGAAATTACTTTGTCTGAATCGCCCCTGTTGATTAGCAATCAAAAAAAGTATGTCGACAACAAGGAGTCTTCAAAACTCGCCTCAAGGCAAGTTTTGGAGATTCAAATTTCCTTAATAAAAATGTCCACTGTTTAGTGTTTGTGCTAATGAGGTGTTGTACATGTGTACCTCAATATTTGTAGTCACTATTTTTAGTAAAATTGTGTGTTTTTATAATTTAAAAAAAAGAACCCTTTTGTTTGCTACCGTTTTTGTTCTTTTCTTATCTGTATGTAATTTCTTGAATTTTTATTTGTCTTATTGTGAGGCTCATTTGATCATTTTGTAATATGGAAAATGCGCAATAAGTATCATTATCATTATTGTTATTATATAAATTTGTATTATTATTATTAGTTTCCTTTTGTGAATTCTGTGGTTGGAGCTGCGGTTGGTACCCGCTGTCACCTCGCCAATGGGGGAAGGATTTTGAGTGCTTGATGAAAAAAATACTCATTTACAGTTTTTAACTGAATTCTAAACTTTCTTTGTATCTTTTTGGACAATTTGACTTATAAATCAGCAATAAGTTGACAAAAGAAATCCATTTATGACCCCATCTTTAAGACGTCATAAACGACTATGTTGTGAAAACGTTGATTGAGCAGAAGATTGTTGTTATGACCTCGTTGGTCTGACTGGTAAACATTACATGTAAATTTTGAATACATATGGCTTCTTCCTTCATTGTGATTGGATATTTAGCTCTCCATCCACCCCTGGAGGGTGACTCAACTGGTGTGACCGGTCAAGCATGGTTCAAGGAAACTCACCCTATTGTGAGTATTGGGACAGTCTGATCAACCAAACAATGCCAAACAAAACAGTGTTGTGAGAACCTCATGGCTGACATCTGAACAGCTAAAGTAACAGCTGTGGTTAGAAATGAATTGCAAAAACATCTGAGTTGAAATATCAGGTTGAAGTAAAATTATATTGGAATAATATTTACCTGTAGTGTGATTTAGCTGGTTACACTCCTCCCATCCCCCCTTGAAGAAGAAGAAGGAAAATAAGTACTGAATTAAGTGTTTAATACACATCTTTGTAAGGGTAAAAGCAAATCATATTCTTTACCGCCCGATGCAAAAAAACCCCAATTAAACAAATGACATCTATTTATAAAATGGAGTAAAACTAAATAACAAACACGGTGTGAAGAAAACATAACAAGAAGCCGAGATGTTAACCAGAATGTATACACTATTTGAGCATTGTATTATTCCTTCTGGCCTATGATTTGAGCTGAAGGCCTTTCACACCAGACAATTTGTAATAAGAGACCTTGACTAAAAACACATCAATGTTTATTGTTTAAAAAAAAAGCAAATACCAGTCGTGTGAAAGCTATCCTTGGTAAACAATAACCAAGGACCATCGCCTTTGTGCCCCTTAAAATGTTGAAGCAGAATTTTTATATTTTCCTCATACATGTAAATCTGCTCTTTACTTAAGGAAAATATGCTTGGTCCTTCCTTGATAGGAAAAAAATAATAACATTTCACTTTTAGACAAAATATGATTTGGTGGTGCATATTTTCCTGATGGTTTGCAAAAGAGCTGTGTGCAGGAAAATTAAATCAGCCATGTTGTAACTGATTTTGTTTAAATCAAAGAGTTTCAAATGGTGAGTGATTAAATTCTAAGGAACCAAAAATGAAACAAATCAAAGAATTATGTGAATAAGAAAGTATGGTATGGGTTTATGACTATTTTACCTGCACCACGACTCTACGACTAGTACGAGGCAGTTTTGAAATCCTTGTGAATCTATAATGAGGCAATTATTGATGACTTGAGTGAGCTACGCATGATGCGTAGCGCTCTCCTCCATGTCCTCAGTTAAGAGCTTCTTGGCTGGGGATTGATGCCTCAGAGTGACTCACAATGATTCATGTTCAACTCACACCAGACATGACAACTTGCTCTCAACCGCCCCCCCCTTCCCTCTCGGCATTAGATGTTTGATGCTTTGCCTTTACACCTTGTGTGGAACTATAATTCAATCAAGACCGGATCATTGCATTAAAACAAAAGAGCAGCAATAATTGTGACTGTAATACTTTAAGGGCAAAATTATATTAGGTGTAATAAATAGACCATTTATAAAGCACCTTTTATTAGAGGATGTAAAGCAAGGAAAAGGAAAGAAAAGAACAAAAAATTAAAAGGGGGTAGAGAGGCAGACAAGAGAAACCCAGATTCAACAATACTATTGAACTCCCAACCCCTTTTTTTAATATACAATGTAATACAAAAATAATATTAATTTAAACCAAAATGTATAATATGTAACATGTTTGCCCTATTAGATTTATAAAATCAATAACACACAAATGTACACAATACACGTTTGTACATGTTTTAAAACAACTTTTGAAAATTGTCACCTTTAAACATGTAATGCATTTTTCTGTTCCTTGCTCTATGATTATACATACATGTACCTATATGCACAAGCATCAATGTATAAATATAGATCTGTTTTATTTATGATACCCATGGTTTAATTTCTACATACCGCATGTAAATTACCCATTTAGTCACTCCTGGTCTGTATTTATTATCCTGAATGTAAATAGTTTATTTCTTATATTAATGTAATATACTTGTACTAGTTGGTTCAAGATGAGGGTGGGTTGCTGTGAAGGATGTGCTTTGCTTTGCTTTTACGTAAACCAGAGTGACAGTTAAAAAATAATCCTTGTTTTTTGTTTAATTTTTTTCTGTGTGTGGGTCTTCCTGAGACTTATCTACACTTAGAAGCAGGGGAAAAGCATGTATATTTGTTCAATTATATTGACAAATTGGAACATTTGTTTTCTGCTAGCAATAGTATGCCTGAACCTTTGGTGACCTACATGTGCAGACATGGGTGTGCTATTGTAAATGTGCCCAAAACATCAGCAAATAAAACTGTTGCCCTAAAAACAATGACATACCGGCCACCTGAGCATGAAGAAAAGGGGAAGTTTTTCCCGGGCAAATGTTGAATGGCCAGGAAGTATTGAATTAAGGAAATTGTTGTTTCCTATCACTGCAATCCAGGAAGTGAAATTCCAGTGTCAATAACTCGGAATTGTCACAGATATGGCATCTGTTTCTCCTTCACTTTGGTAAGAGAATATCATCATGACTGTAATTGGTATCCAGAATGACAGGATATAAGGTGTATGTGCATTGTTTTGACTTTTTTAGCCTTTACGGTGTGAGTAATGAGGCATCCATGGCAGGGTTAGAGAAAGAGCGAACTCAAGGTTTAAGGATGTTAGAGTGCATTGCTGCTTAATGAAGTCACAAGGTGAAATCTGCAAATCGCCAAGAAATGGAAAAAGACAGACTTCACCTCATGAGTATATTGTGCGACAATGCCCAAACAAAATGCATTCAATATTTGGTTTAAATAACTCACACATAGATCTCTTGCAATTTGTTCCTAAATAACACAAAACAAACATGGAAACTCATCAGCCCCACACTCTAAATTCTAAAAAACCAACTTCTAAACATCTTGGACAACTCCTTGTTAGACACCAACCTTGTCCCCTGAGACCCAACCTTGCCTATGTAGTAATAACAAAAGGGTTGGAGGGGACATGATTAGTTTGGAAAGAACACTGTGTTCAATAATTATTCATAATACACCTATTGGATGGGCGCCTGTCCAATATTACATTTCTGATAGTTGCGGCATTAAAAACAGTGCAAAATAATGGATGACATGCAACGCTGGTAGGCAGGGAAATGCCACTTTGTACATTTTGTTACTGTATGTTACGGTGATAGTTTTTATGTATTTATCAACCCCTGGGGACAAGTGTTTTTTTTCTTCTACATTCACAACCTTGGTTACATTTTAGAGAAAATCTTTTATGCACGGCTAGCCACAGGGATATGGTTTAGTGTGTCGTAACAATACCAAGCCAGACACTTTTCACACTGTTTTATAGAGCTGTTTATTACCACCTACAGTTCGCTTACTGCGTCAAGTGTACATGTACATTAAAAAACCGCACCTTTACAACTGGAGTATTTAGCTCAAGTTTGGTAAGATTTTATTTGGGGGGGCTTCTATAAAGCTAAGAGATGAAAATAAAACTAATAGTGAGTGTGATAAAGTTTGTCTTTATAACATAAACCAGATTTGAGGTTTGTTTTTTGTTTTTTACAACTGAGCACTCGTTTTTATTTTGTGACTGTTGTAAATGAAAAACATGTAGTGAATATGTTTTTGTGGCTTGTTTTTTACGAAGATGTAAATACATCGCTGAAATACTTCGAATTCATCGATGACACATGCAATTTAAATCAGAGAAAGTACAGGGGCATAAATGTAAATGTGATGAACATGTTCACCATGAATGATGGGCTTTTGGCTGATGTCAACCAGAGTAAGACATGTTTTATTCGCACTTTGTTGATGACACGACCTGGTTTTCATGAGACACATCAAACTATTGACAGTGAGAAATGTGATCCAAGTCCTCCTCGGCAGGGATCCAGGGAGTACGTATAATGACGGTAAAGTCGTGGACGACTGATAGAGTCTATGTAGCCAATGGTGTAGTGGTACTCTGTTGTTGTACATGTACATGTACATGTATGTTGGGTACGGGTGCAGCTTGCATAATTGGATAGCAGACATTCTATTGAAGCCCTAACCTTGGGCTAGCACCCTGATTATTTACAAAATTGTAAGTGGTGGATACACACTACAGGGGCCTGATTGTGATTTCTGAATTTCATCACCAGACTATATTAGGCCTACTGCATGAATTTACACTACATTATAACATACATAACACATGATGGCATCGGCAATGATTAACTCAATTTCAGACTTTATTTTGTTATACACTGTAGTCTCAAGGTCTGTTTTAGAATATTTTTTATTGTAAATTTTTTATTTTTCTTATTCGAAATGAGATTCAGTAATCAAGTGCGATGGTCTTTGGACCCACATTTCTTTTGAGCGACCAAGCCATGCAAACCTACCCATTGGAAGAGTGTTTACCAATTAAATGATATCAACTTCAAGAGCGTTTTATGATATCACCTGTCTAAATATGCGATGCAGAGAGATAAATCGCACGTTCACGTCTGACTTTTCTGGAATTATCTAATTGAACTCAAACCTGCATATTTAGTTGTGAAACACAACTGAATAAATTGCCATGTTATCTGTTCTGGTAGTAGAGCATCAGGGTTTAGTTTCATAACAGCTGAATAAATTACATGTATTTGTAGGCATAAATAGATTTCATGGTTGAAGAAAACAGTAGTACTGTGTGTAATTACCATTAAAAATACATTCAATTGTGCAGGGGGAAGGAAGGGGGCTGTGGTTCTCTTGAAAGCTGAAGAAAAAGATAATACAAATACATATATTTAAAATATGTATAAAGATACAATAAAAGTCGCCTGTGAAAGTTGAAACTGAAGCAGTGTCTACTTGTTGAGAAAACTGCAACAAATTATTCTGGTATTTTCCTTATCAGTGTCAAATCCATCCAAGTTATAATAGCGAGGTGATAGTGGCTACAGTACCAGACGTAAGTTTACCAGGCACATTTCTGGTCGCAGCATTCACAAACAGAAACCGTGTAAATTTGAACCTCCAAAAGTGGCCTGAAGGCTGTCGGCAATCTTTGGAGATTCAAATCTTGCGACATACTTTGGTTGATCTCTAATCAATGGGGCCACCTCAGGACAAAATTGTTTTCGTAGGATGCATACTATCATTACCGTCTTCATAGTCGGCAATCTTTCAGGGGACAAAATTTCACAATTTATTTTCAAGGTCATTACCAAAGTACGACCCTGCCTTAAAGGATGTTTGTAACATTGGTTTAGAGTAAAAATATAAATGTTCACAGATTTCACACATAACTTACATGGTATAAAGATGGTCATGATGGGAAATTCTCTTTGAAATATTGTTGCTTTAAATGCTATAGTTTTTGAGAAATGAGTAAAACAATTAGTTTTGATCTCACGAGTCGA
>JAUELU010000003.1:10630067-10643136 GCA_032357145.1 Evasterias troschelii
TTCTCACAATGTTTTATACTATCAACAGCTCTCCGTTGCTCTTTACCAAGTAAGTTTTTATGCTAATATATATTTTGAGTAATTACCAAACGTGTACAGTGCCTTTAATAGTCACTTAAACCGAACCATATTTCTGAAAACCAACTGACTTGTACACTTTGTTAAAAAATAAATACAGTAACTCCATTCAAGGTAAACGACGGTAGAGAAGGTACACACAATTGCAATCAATTAGCTTTTTTTGCAATCATTTTACATGAATTTAAGAATTTGAGTTAAAGCAGTTGTTACAGAAAAACTACTTCCAACCATTTAACTATTTTGCTTTGTAACTAAACCTCCATGAAACTAAAGCTTCTCAGTCTCCTGTTCCTAGATGGAATATTGGTCGGGATTGATAATGCTTTACGATCAGACTTAACATCTATAAAACTAACTGCCGATTTCAAAAACAGCAAATCTTGACTCTAATGAGGCACGTTACTGGTCACCTAGGTGTTTGACATGATACGCAAGCTACAGAAACACGCAGAACAAGAGAAGCATTTTGGGGTTTTTATTTTGGTCACATGTTCATGGGCCTAAATTAAGCAACAAACAAACAAGACTGCCCGGAGAGGGAAGGGTACCCCCGTAGTGTGATGATACCGGCCCGCAGTGAAGGGTATCGGCCCGCAGTAAAGGGTACCTGCCCTTAGTGTAACCGAGGGTACCGGTACAGCAAGCGAAACGCATCAAACTTGTTAAACTAACGCAATGTACAGTTAGTAATCAAAGAGTTACTCCACACGCATCCAAACGATTACAAACTCAGAAATTACAAAACCATCTCTGTGACGTCAAGAGATGACCACCTTAGATTTAAGTCTGTGATTTTCAATCAATACTTGACACTTAAATGTTTAGTTATCTTGTCTCTTCTTGTTGGGACAGACGATGACCATTTCAGCAACACTGAATAGATTGGGTAGAATTGCCCTGACAGATCATGTCCATGTTGACCTTGCTAAAAGTACACACAAATTACCTCTATATGCTTACTCATAAACAGTTCCAATGAGTAAAGGTCTATACCAGAGTTTTAAAGACATAGAAAGTGTTTGAAAGTTAACATTTCGCGTTGGGTTTATATCCACCACAGGATTTCTTTCAAGATTTGACAGTTTTATTTAATCAAAGTATGACGGATAGCTAGCAGCAAAGCGAGTGTGGAAATATTCATTTTTTAAGCCAATGGGAGCTTCATAGACCGTTATGATATCTTGGTCATGTTCCCAGTATCCAACAGTAGCTATGGATTCTAATATTCATTGTACACAAAGGAACCAGACTGTTTTCCCACCCAGCCTCGGTTTGGATACACTGGTTTGAATGGGAGAGAATCAAGATGGCCGCACCATAATAAAGGTCTACTGTTAGTGATAAGCGCACGGTTTTGATCCGAACCGTAAGCAGTTTTATTAAGTTCCAGACCCACATTGTTCACACTGACTGTCTCGCATCATAGATCTGTTTGTTCATGGTTGCTATTAGTGAACCTGGGGACGACATCGACACAACCTCTGACGCAGATAAAAGACACACCCGTTGGTGAGACCCTTGTAGGAGCATCCTTGTTTGTTTTTATCGCATAGTTCACTGCTTCAACCGAAGCAATTTCATTCATATATTCAGAACGTTCAATGCACCATTTCAAAAAGCACTTAATAAGTTTGTGGCTGCGTCTGAATGTGTTCACAATAGACATCGGTTGGAATGACTCAGTCCTTCGAGTTCTAGCGCCAATTGCAGCATTTCAGAAGGATAGACTTGTATCATGCTTCTTTGTCCTCCAGGGATTCGCCCTCACTTCCACCATGTGTGAATCCGTGTAACCCACCATTTGGGAGCACCGCATGGTCTCTGCTGAAATCGTCTCTGTCCGTATCTCGTGAGTTCTCATGTGAGTCTACACAATTCTCGTCACTATCACCTTTTCCTGTTGGCACCTCCTAAAGACAGAAAAGACAAAACCCAATTGTGAGATGAGCTACAGGTTTTAGAAGAAGTAAACACATTGACATCAACTAAACTGAAATGACAGCGAAGAAAGTCAAAGGGATGGGGATAAGTTATACGTTTCTTTGGTTGTATGACTGTACATAAATTATCAAGGTTAAAATGTCAAAACAATTATGCAAACTAACGACAGAGATAACAGCTCACTCTATATTTCTGTTTCGCAAATAAACTAATTAACTCTCAACAGGATGAAAATGGATATTTTCGCATACAAGAATCGATACTTCACTGGAACGGGCGTTTCAAAAATAGCTTTTATTTGTAGATATGAAGCGGCTGTTAGATTTTATGCAGTGTAAATATTGACATCACACTGTGCCGTGAATCGAGGCGTGTAGCCCCACGCCGTATCGGTGCGTTCGCGCTCAACACCCTAATGGATTATGGTTGTGCAAGAAGTCATTCTTTGTTTAATGGTTTGTTAAGTGCGTCAAAGAACCCATTAAAGTGTTTGCAAACAAGACAGTAAATCCACAATTATCATCCTACTTAAAATACATGGTTTAACGCTGTGTGTTGTTTATTTGGATATAAACTGACACGTTGTAGCACACATTCTTTTGTGTATAGACTCGTATAGAATAAAAAGACATAACAGTTAGTGAAGGTAAATTAATGGTAATTATATTTCAGCTTGTGTACATCATATTGGAATGGACAAAAGAAAAATCAAGCGACGATAATTACTTCTTAGTTTAAGTTGACGTGGAGTGTGTCGGGAGGGTAAACATACGCTAAACGAGGATTAAATCTTGAACGCACTTTTGGTAAAACTTTTGACAGAAACAAAAGACGGAGAAATATCGATTTTTGTTATTACTTCGTTGAGGGAATGTCAGTATGGCTGATGTCTCATCAAACTCTTCACAATAAAGCTTCGTTTTTTTTGCTTCATTATGTTCATGAAACACTTTGAAAATACCGAAGAACTAGTTTGATCTTACCTGTTTAACTCGCCTCCATTTTGCTCTTCTGTTTTGGAACCATGTCTTGACCTATTGAGAAAGTAGAGAGAAGAAATCAAAATCAAGTCTTGTGTTCACTATTAATGAGTGCGAACATAAAAGTCTTCAGCTAAACAATCTCAGAACTCTTATTTTAAACATCAAAGTCTAATCTGATAAGAACAAACAGTTCAATTGAAAAACATGTTCAAAACCAAGAAGATTTATTTTCAACAGCTGCGTTTATTTTCTTGAAATAACGATAATTTTTAAATATGGACAAAGTGCTAATGTTGTAAAAAGCAAGGCACGGTGATAACAACAACGTTACCATTAATATATTATGGGAAACGATTGGTCTGAATTTCCCGCGAATCTTTTAAAATAAAACTAAAAATCGAATAGTCATTGACGGTCGTTGACCGTCAAACAACAAACTGTAAAAGCAGGGTGCGAGAGAACAATCTCTGGACAAAAAAGGTTTAGGGAATGTGACGTACAGTGACGATACGCCTGTCAATTACATTGGGTATAGACGGCTTGTCGAGTCTGAAGAGGGATTACTGAGCGGGATTCGAACCTTAAACCTTTCTACCAATATTATTAAAACCCCCATCACCAACAAATAATCAACATCGTTGAATGCATTCTTTACAATTTATCAATCTACTTCTTCAGTAATCTTTTAAACCATCTGGATTTAAGAACAGTCAAGCTACCTTAATATCTCAAAATATATATTGACACAAAGTGAACATATTCAATAAGAGAAGAATTCTTAAGAAATGGGAGTTGTAATTCAGAGGCTACAATGGCGGCCGAGTATTTGCAGTTGGTCGCCAATAAGAGCTACTTGGCAAGACCCGAGCAAACACAGGACCTAATTTGGCGTCTCATTGTATACCATACACCGTCTAAACTTTCCTTAAAACATGTTTGAGGTGACAACCCTTGCTATTAAATCAGTTCGTAGTCGGGAAAGCTAGACATCCCAATTTTAAACACAGATTTACGTCAAGTGTCTGATTGTATAAAATTTAGGGGATTAAGATCAAGAACAGGGACTGCGGTGAAAAGTCAACGGGGCCAGCGGATCGCAAACACCCTATGATTATGAGGCTTGAAGACGGTGGAGGGGCTAAGAGAACGAGGAGACATCGATTGTTCATTCACAGGATCCGTACTACTGAGAAGCTCCTGTTCATCACCAACCGCGATGTCACTCAAACATTTATATACATGATTTTTAGAATTTCATTATCCGGGGAAAACATTATCGTTTGAGTAAATCAAATTTCCTTTTCAAGTGTGTTTGATTTGGTTTAGGTAGACAGCAAGACGCTCACCGATTTTGACAACTTGATGAACAAGTGCCTTAACATGTCAACCCCGGACATCCCTTATAGCAAAAACGCGGGAAATGTGGATCACAACATGGATGGGAAGCCGAGGGAAAAGAGAAACTCAACTTTTCCTCGTACCGATAGTTGATAAATTTTGATGGCTGTATGCAAATTGTTTACCGTATTTCTAGAAATAAAATATTGTTTTAAGTTTGTTTTCATTTCAAATGACGAAAGAGTTAACCTATTTCCACTGCCATGTTCTTCTTCAGATTTTGCTAAGAGTAATTTCCAGTACAGGATGTTTATTCCAAAGTTAACAGCTACTATCCCCGGCGGTACTCTTTTCAATGCTTGGATCCCAATCCTAATTTATCCTGATTATCAATTGGTCTTTTCACACCCATGATGTTGATCTTAACACCCATTCGAGACAATCACACCTACGGGTAGAGTTTAATCGCACTTTGTTCTTTGCCATTGTCACTTTATTAGCACCTTAGTGTAGCCTTTGATATGCCTACGTTAGGTGCTAAAAACTGGTACATTCATTTTGTCTTGTTGCTGAAACGGGACACTCAAACTATAGGGTGCCCGAACACACGGTGACCGTAGAGCAAGAGTGGTTCCTCCATAGTATAATCAGGACCAGATACTTGGATGCCAAACACTTCTAAACCTAAAAGCACGGAGTAACTTTTGCGAGTCATTGCTTATACTTTATAGATTTGTGCATTTCTGAAAAGCAACATTATTTGATGAAATCGGTTCCAGGGTGGATGGCCAGACATTTAGTTAGTGTTCACCACACCGACTTCATCTGTTTTTACGATCAAACTTTGCAGACTAAATAAATACCGATCACACAAAATGCCATGAAGCTTCCTGACTGCAGAGTGCAACTTATCATTTTCAGAGATTTCAGGGAATTGCAGGCTTTTGGCCTTCTACTATGTTTCAGCAACAAGCTTGAAGCTTTACCACGAGGCATAGCGAGTGTATGTTGATCAAACTATCGTGCAACTGAATCGAAAGTATTATAAATAAATTAGTTTAAAACAACAACGTCTTAAACTAGAAACAATGAACTATTACTTTGTAACATCTGTAGGTTTCGAGTGCCAGAAAAACAACACCAAGCCAAATCAAATCAACTTTGTATTTTAACAAAAGAAAAGCTTAGATTATTTGTATTATGTCTTTACAGAATACAGAGTTACAGTTGTGAATAATTAGTTTTCAATATGATCAATTAAATTCATTTCCTTGTAACACGATTTCAAAATGGCGGTAATGTCTGTGGTTTTTGTAATGGTCCGTTTCCCTTTTAAGAGCCTTTTCGAAAACGCGATTCTCGCATCCGGCTTTGAGTTTCTATTCGTCCGCAATTTCAAAGCGACGGGTGTTGAAAAAGGAGCAAAGATCACAAAACTCAACCAGGCCTAAGAATAGTTCATTCTCCGTAGCATTTATAGCAGTAGGCTCAAATAATGTTCTATTTTAGCTCAACTTCCGTAAACTTATGACTCAAGTTCCTTAAAACATGGATGGTTTAACTGCATGCACTTCTTATATACTAAAGCCAGTAACAGTCTCGGGATCTGAATGCGTTTTTTAGCAGTAATGGTAAGGGAGTGGCTTTTTATTTTTGTAAATTATTTTTTTTTGGGGGTGGGCTTAATGAAGCTGTTTAATTACCTGTCGTTCACTAAGTTGCAACAATTTGGCGAGTTTTTTCCTCTCTGGTGGAGACAGATATTTTTGATTCTCAAACTTCTTCTCCAGTTCCATGGTCTGGTCGTTAGAGAAGCGAACCTGACCACCCTTCCGTTTGTGTAGCGGTCTCTGTATGAATGGGTTCCAGAGGAACGGCTTTCCTGGAACTAAAACAAAAGCGAAAAGACATATAAATTAGATGATTAATAGTCAAACGCTGAAACGATATTATGTCGAGTGCATTAGGCTCCAATCCCGAAGAAGTAATTTCGTCTAACAAGAGTAAAAGGTGGACCAAACTATGTTATTCTATGGTTGGAGACAACAATTATAAATTAGATACACGAAACAGTTAAAAAAACAAAAAAAAATTAAACACACCTATTTAATCTTTGAAACTTGCGTGAAATTTATCAGAATTTATTGTGATCAATTGAACCTAATCAGTTATTCGCCTAAATATTGTGTGTTAAAAAAAATGAATCAAGTTTATTTTATCTAAATAATTGTTAAACAAACAATCCTTTAGTAGAAAGCTTGTGTTTAGTGGGAAAAGTCGTTACTTCAATGCGTAAAACAGTCACAACCACATTGACTGGTAATCTCTCACTATTTGTATATGAAATATAGCATGGTCCCCTGGTGGCATAGTGATCTCAAATTATTGGAATAATATTTCTTATCCGTTTTGCCAGCAGTTTGTTCCCGGTGTGTAAAGATATCACCTCAATTGTTTGAACAACCCTTTCCTGATTTCCATCTTCTAACATCCCTTATAGTACACGAAGAAAGCTAAGGACATTACCTCTGAGTATCCCATTAAGGATATCATAACGAGAGGAAATTGTCAATTTTTGGAAACATGCGATGGGCACAAAGAAAGCTGGCGACTGAAGGACTGCAGGCGGGCGTTTTGGTCAGGCGTTAGGTATTGCAATGAGTGAAGGCAACATCACACTGTACATTCACATCATACGCTGAGGTGAGATGGCATTTTTTTTTCAAGGCGGCCCAAGGTTTGAGAAATAAAAACATAAGGCTGAAATGATTAAGTACTCCGACTGGGTGGCTAGGATCTTTATAGGTAGAAAGGTTAAAGACCACGTTTTAAATCAGAAATAATGAATACCTATTTAGTTTGCACGGTGACTACTGAACAGACACAACAGGCGTGCTATATTAACAGATTGCGCTCAAAAAAGGTTACTAAAATGGCCCCAAGCATCACAAGCATTGCAGCGAAAACGCTGTTAGTTATGTGAAAAAAATTGACTTAACCAAGCTTTCATTGAAGTTTAAACCCAACTTAAAAAAGCAATTGATAAACCCAGCGGACTATTGTTCCAATAATACTGACCTTTTCCTAATCTCAATTCTTCATTGAATTAGTCATTCAACACCCCCATCATTGCGGTTACAAACATAATCTTTTCTAAATAATGGACAACGAGTTATGTTAATGATGAAGAACAATTTTGTCTGTAATTCCAGCAAGTCACACGCACACACTGACACATCACTCAACCCCTTGTTATCCACAATGAAGAAGTGAAGCGGGCAGCACTCATCGGATGTACTAGGCCTTCCCAAAGCCCGTACAAAGTCCCCTGGACTCCGGGAAGTGATCTGTACGGATTGTCTAATTCGAATAATTTCCCCAATTTTGGCTCATCAATAAACAAGATCTCTCGCGCAAGCTGCTTGGTGAGCAGCGTGCGTGCGTCCCCGGGTCTGCGAGCCGTGGTGCCCGGTGCGGTAAAGGCTGCGTCCACTGCCTGATTGCTAGGCCGTGCATCACATCCGCTCGATACAGAGTGCTTTCCGATCGGACTTTTTATCTTGACTATCCAGCTTGAACCCTGAGAGGGTTACAATTTCCTGACGGTAACGTTCCGAGACGGATATCTAAGTGCTTTATAAAGGCGCTTTTTGTGTTCAATCTATGACCAGTTTGTTCACTTTAAAGGAGGTGTAGAATTGGTAGTAAAGTTTGATCCATCAATCCTCAACTTTGCATTTCCGCAATATTTTAAGTATACAATAAGAACCCATGACTCTAAGACAGCACCACCAAGAAATCTATGGTTAGTGCAAGGATTTTGTTTAGGTTTGATTTCAAGATTGTTGATTCTGTTACGACAGAGTTTGATCAAGAGGAAGATATCATGTTGATTATTGTCATATGAAATTTCTAAAAACTAGATGCCATTGTCAGGGGAACTAAAATATTATTTGAGACTAGTTCGGTGAAAACTTTCTACCAGAGGGCCAAGCTGTCCCTTTAAGCAAAACGAAAATATGAGCTTCCGCAATGGTCTTCTGAGTTCAATCTGATAGCAATAGTCAGTATGGTAATGTAATCACGGTAGAGACAGGGAGAGAGAGCGAGAGAGTGAAGTACAATCTACAAAGGATACAAAAGCTGCACTTTTACCAGGAAATTAAAAACAACTGAATATTTGGATTGGAAACATTGCCAAGAACTGATACAAACTTGAAAGGATTTATCAAAATGCCAAGACAGATGTGAAACACAGTTGGATTGTCAGATTTGTGTCCACTGAATGTTGGACTTAGCCTCGGATTTGATTTTAAGTAACTCTACTGTAAGAAAGCTGCGATTTAAACTGAGCTATTGTTATATACCACGCAGGTTTTTAGACTCTCACACTCCAAGCTTTCGGAATTAAAGTGATATTTTAAGTTTGTCCTGTAGGGATAGACCCATCCTAATTATAGTTCTAAAGATTTATAAAAAAAAATCAAATTATACAAGTGGTCATTTATAAGTGCTTGCTCTATTCTCTTTATTGTGTCGTGACGCATTTATGTTCGTCAGAAACACCCCACACTTTCGTTTTAGAGGGTGAAACGATTGGAAGAATGTGTTCATTCTCAGTTATTGATGACGTTGCATCTGGGTAGACATTGTTTCTTGAAGACGATGTTGATTTGATAACCTGTAGTAATACCTGGCTGATTAGTCTACACAATGTTCAGTAATCTGTCCAACCTTGACAAGTTCTGCACAGTCACCACACAGTGGTCTAGCGTTCGTTTGGTTTCATCGTGAAAGAGACATCCTTTGTGTTCTGTTTACAACATTTAAAAGTCAGAAGTTATAATATGAACTTCTAATCGCTAAATTAGTCATTATTCCGCGACGATGGCGTAAATCCACAATGGGTGCAGCTAAAGGAAACGTGTCTGAGAAAATGCTACAGTGTTTAGAAAGTCTTCTGTTATCCAAATAAGCCGAGAAAGAGATTTCTTTCAATTGTTTTAAAAATTGGAATGAGCTGTCTATATTTGACTACCTAGTTAACTGCTGGATACATGCTGCTTATTAAATATGCAAGGTACTTGTTTGGCCAAACTCTACTTCATTACCCTGTACATTGTATCACGGCTATCTGTGGTTTTCCATCCGCTGTATTAAGTTAACAATCGAGTACTTCGCATCGAATGATTCCCACTTCCTCAGTTCAATCAACTACTTGCGACAATATCCAATGTCTACAACACCATCCTCCAACAGAGCTTAAAGGTGAAGTCACACACCGTATTGTTGTAAGAAACCAGTTCATCATTCGTTTCGATTATTTCATTCAGACTACAATTTGTTTAATAATTTTACACTTCTGAACGACACTGCACAAACAGTTGTGTTCGGAAATCTTCAGTAAACAAAAACAAAGTATTTGCTCTTTCTAAAACGTCTTTAATTTTTCCATGATGATACACCAGAGGTTCGTTGTTACAATGCACCGCGTGTGGTCGACACAGGCGGACGCACCTTGCATGTATACTGTAACAGATTCCCCAAATGGAAACAACACCGGTGCCCATTATTGGTCCATCAGTAATGGATTGAACAAATCATCAAGCAAACACCACTTTCAACACTTGTGCTATAAAAACTGCCCCTATCATATTAAAAACGAAAACACTACAATGGAGACAATGCAAAATCGATCAAGCACATTACACCTTGGACAATTACTGCCCTTGTTGATTGGTTAGCGGGTGCTTGTTGTTCAGCCCTACCGTTGAATCGCTCGTCTTCCCCGTATACCCTGAGCGGAGTTTGACTGACAGATCTTGCCCGGTTTGCACAGTAGATGAGGCAAGCTTCCGCAACAGACGAAGTAGTGCCCCGATCACAATAGAAAGCCAAACCCAGAGAGTGTTTTTGTGTTGTCTCGATACATGCAACCAGTTTTTAGATTGACTCTTCTTGTTTTATTTTAGCATTGTGTTAATGTTTGCAGATCGTGGCCATTCAAACATTTGGATAGTACACCCAAGGTTTTAACAAGGCATTGCCAACGCTTTCACGTCAACTCGTCTAGGCTATTTCTCAGTCTTGTTAGCTTTTTGGATACCTCAACAAGTAATCCACGAAACAAGTTCCAAGAGGTAGTTCAACTTGTTATCAACAGGAATAAAACAATGATGTTTAGCACGACACTTCATCAAAACAATTATTGCTTTACAGTCAAAATGAAACTCATAAAAACGAAACAAAAATGTTAAACAACGATAGTTGAAATTTAAAGCGTAATACAGTACCTTTTGATAAATATGTGTAGTCTTTTTTACCGTAAATTTCATAATTTTCTTTCTTTGATTTTCACTTTCAGTGAAGATAAGCATCAGTTTACAACTGGGCCTTATTTCGAACAGAAATACCAAGTAAAATGCAAAAAATACTCTATATAGTGTAACTGTGGGCCTTACATTGTAAATTTTGACGAGTCGTCAAAATGTAAAATATATACAAAGTTGATCCTTGTACAATTACACAATTATTATACTAACGCTTATACTAAAGGCTTGAAATTTGCTTTAGACTAGTTCAGTGAAAACATTCATGTAATGTGTGCTGGGGGTAAGCTCTCCATGCTAGTCTTTGCTCATAAGCAGTAATTTCTTGTAAGCAGTTTGATGATGTCATGTCCAGTATATAAATACCTTAACTGGTCAGCTGGACTAAACGCTATCATTCCATGTATTTAAACTTAAACTTTGGCAGACCATTCTGTTGTGTTGTATAAATAAAAACTCAACACATGTGCAAAGGAAGCTCAGACGTCATGTCATCAATCACAACTAAGTCCATGGTGTAACACCAATACAGGTTATAGTCTAATAGGATAATTTGTATAGTAAGCTCTATTTCTACTTAACGCCGTGACGGCCTCATCGTTGTGGCATATTTTCAAGACTGTTTTGCCCGCGGCGTTTTACGCGCAGGAGGAGTGTTAAGAGAATCTCCTACACCGGGGAACCTAGGAACAAATAGCAGGGTAGGAAAACGGCACTTAATTATTCAGCCTTCCTCTTCTGGTGTACATGCTTAGAATCAGAACTATAGGGTCTTGGTGGTTAAGTATGGATAGAATGAAGAAGTTATCTGATCCTTAACGAAAAGTATTTCTTGATTGAAAGTGAAGGGAGGATTAAAATTGTACTTTTCAATTATCGAATGCAATTGAAGTTATAATCGAAACTAGTCTGAGTTGACTTGAAACTAAATGTACAGTCTTGGGTTTTCCTCACGGAAAACCTAAACTGTCAGTGGTGAAGCAATGTTTAGATACTAGCGGAACAGAGAAAAAGAATTGCACACAAACGTTCACTGTCAATAATAACTTAATATCTAGTAAAATGTAGTTTATTATAAAGTCAAGCACAGACCAATTAATCGTCAAAAAAAAAGTCATTTCTCTATGGTCGGCATTCGTTAATAAAAAGGCTCACCAACAGTTTGGATGCATTTTTAATCATTTCGACAGATAATGTGCTCATAACTCCAGTCCAGATTCTTCATTTAATCATTGTACATTTCTCCAATTCATCATTTGTCCTTGATGACCAAGTTGGCATCGGTTCAATTCTGAAGGAGATGTTTTTTGATGACTTATACACGAATGATGGTTGAGAGGTTTATGCATATGAAAGTCAAACTTCAACCACTTTGTGTTCCAAATCCCCACTTACACCTTGAACCACATGTGTAACCATACCGGTCAACATGCCCCTGTCAGTTGTCAATAAAAGTACATATCAAAGCCGCCAGGAGTACATACAAGACGTCTTCAGGGTTTTATAAGACGAGCCGAAGGGGAAAGGCAATGGAGCCCTCAATCAAAACATTTGACATCCCCCAATGACATGACAGGCCGGAAACACTTGTGAGAATTGATGAGACACAACGGAAAATCTGATTCAGAATGTGCTGCAGTAGTTGATCGTTAGCTTCCTGTGGGGCTTACTTGCTGGTCACCATGAGCGCTGGGTACCAACTAAGCCAGATTATAGAAACAGAGTTCTGGAGCCCCCTCTATCTACTGTCTTGCTCATCATAGCTGCCGACATACACGTAATAACAACCGAACTCAGGTTTAAGAGAAAGATGACGGTTATTCCTATAAGCTCAACGAGAGGAAATTCTTTGTACACATTCCGGAACTAATCGAGACATAATGTGCGAGTGAATTGGACATACAACACATCCATGGCGCCTTAAGTTTTCCTGACTTATTTTTCCCAGTGGAGTTTACGTTCACTAAAAACGAACCATAAGGCAGAGAGAGTAGAACATTGATGTCATACTATTTACTTTCAGTATTATTTCTGAGTAATTGTTCTGACTATATATGTGCAACTGATAGACAAACTTTTGCAATAAACAAAACACACACAAAACAAACAGCTTATTGGACACACTACGTTTCTTCACTAAACTGAAAATGCCGCTCTTAAGCCACGTCCACTGCCTGCTGAAATGATTAACCCAATCAACCCACAATTATAAACCAACTTGCAAAACTTACAATAATGATGGTTTGAGGATGGTAAAAGAGAAAACAAAGTTCGATGAAAACACAAGGTACAAGCGGCATTTGTAGATAAATTCAATTTGCCATTAAAGGGAGTTTATACTTTTGGTAAATTTCAAAGACCAGTATCCTCACTTGGTGTATCCCAACATATACATGA
>JAUELU010000003.1:10725784-10739511 GCA_032357145.1 Evasterias troschelii
AACTATTGGCAAGAAACTGTGATATCTGCCTGGAAAAAACTGCTGGAATTATCGAAAATAAAGAAATTGATTCTTAAAATTGGTCCGCATTATATTTGCTCATATAAAAAAGATTTATCCAAATAACCAAGAGTGTTCGAGAAATAGGTTTAGTTGTGCCCTAGTGGCGAACAGTCGTCGGCAGTAAAGATTGGATTCTATCTTCAAGCGTTTTTAAATTGAACTTCATATTCAATGTTTACAAAATGTAGCAAAGTTTTTCAAAATGGTTTGAAAAGATTTAACACCAAAGTGTACGTTTTACACGCATTCACAACTTTGATATGTTTGTCTCAATACAATATCTATAAATCTAATAGATTGCCTTATCAAGACAAAAATCATAGCTCAATAAATCAATCATATTTACATGATAATTATTTATACATATCTTATATTTTTACATTACTTTAGTGAACATAAATTACAGAGTTTGACAGTTATTTGTTCATCAAACATGTCCGAGATGTGAGTAGAAATGGTGAGCATGCAAAGTGGGGTAAGCCGGTGAACTGACAAGGTACGGCATAGTCCCCGCGGCCCCTGCAGCGTGAAGGTAGGGTAGTTGTGACCCGTACATAAGCCCGGAGTTGTAGGTGGTGTGAAGGCTGACGTGGGGCGGTGGCGACTGGGGAGTAGTCGTTGGTGCGTTGGGGTCCATGCCGGGATGTTGTTTTTTCCATTTGGTGCGGCGGTTCTGAAACCAGATTTTAACTTGTGTTTCAGTCAGACTGAGAGACAGTGCTAGATTAAGTCTTTCACACACGGAGAGGTACCGAGTGCTTTTAAACTTGTTCTCCAAAGCGACGAGTTGCTCGTATGTGAATGCCGTGCGTGCACGGCGCGGCTTTCCTGCTTTACCCGAGTCCGAGTCCGATCTTTTACGTTTCTTGCCCGGTGAGCCATCAGATTTATCATCGCTATCTTCACTATCATCTTTATCTCTGTCGTCTGATGCCATGTCATCATCGTCTTCTAGTAACACTTGCTCTTCTTCACTGTCAAGGTTTTCTCTAATCCCTTCATCTTTGACTGTTTCCTGTCTACATTTAAGATCTGCTCTCGTTGCTTGTTCAGAATCTGTTAGAGAGAAAAAGAAAAATAGGCGAAGACGAAATTAAGAAAAAATCTTCATCGTATTGATACAGTTTTTGGGGTTCGAGTAACCCAGATTTGGAAGGTGCATGAAATTCGCTGTCAAATATCTCACTTTCAAATGCACGATATAGGCTAAAGATAGCAGGCGGGTTAAAAAACAAAAAGACATATTCAAATAATTTTACAAACCAATAAGCAGTCGTGTAAATTTTTATTTTTATGGATCATCATCCAATAAAAACAGGCTAAACGAAACACATAATATCTCCACAAGAAATATCAACTTCATTACAGCGCTTGACCGTTAAAAGTTAATTAAATTATTTATGTTGTTCACATATCGCAAAAGGTTGCCTCTGTTTATCCTTGCAAGTTGTCCCAAATGCCCGTCCTAACCCCTGCAGTTGTCGCTAGGTCTCCCAAAATGCACCCACGCTTGGTTTTTTTAGAACGCATACGATAATTGGGTAACAAGTTACTTGCCGGCACATCTGAAGACAACCTTGTCACCCTAAACCCACCTAGGCACACACCGGCGGCGGATTCCCTTTGACACGCTTACCGCAACTATTAACTTGTTTTCTTAAAACAAGTCAGTTGAGTCACAGGGCAATTTACAATATTATTGAATGGGATAAAAAAGGAGTTCAGTATTTCAAATATTTCGCGTAGTGGCGATAAAGTTGTTCTATGGTGTGAAAAATACCCGTCTTGCCAGACTAATGAAGAGTTCAGTTAAGTATTTGACTTAGTTCTCAGAAGTATAAAACAGACGAAATAAACATTTGATGGAACAGACCATTGCAAAATAACTACACGTTATGTGTTCACTGTTCTTGTAAATATTGCGCGTTAAGTGACGATGGATAAACCATTCTGAAATATCGTACTGTGATGACTCAGAATGTGATATGATTTAAGCGATTTCAGCCGCCAAAATGGATGTAATTGTCCTGAATGTTAAAAGCATATCGTCGGAATAATCAAAGACTCCCAGTTACCTTATTAATTTAGATTGAACAAAAAACCTATAAAGGCTTCAGTCTTTTTTCAACTTTATTAACATGTTTTTTGATATGTTCTTACAAGCAGGGACAGTTTTTATTTGTTTAACAATTATAGAATTAGAAGCAAGTTGCTTTAATCGTTAAGTATTTTGCGATTTTTTTTTTTTTTTTAATTGAAGAGAATATTATCATATGTTAACCCATCCTCATAACTTTTAATTTATTTTTGTTCCTAATACTCAATAATCAGATATAACTTCTCAACCTTGTCGAAACTCTAGTTTTTTTGTGTCAACAACCCCACAGTGATCGCACTTACAACCGAACAAACCCCCCACACTAGTCGAATTACAACATCACTCAGCGCTAACCAACGCGTGGATATGCGCTCCATGGCGTTTTGGAAGTTTCCATTTGGATCTTAGCTCATCCGTGACTTTAGAATCGTTAGTATGAAATCCTATCGGAGCCGATGGCGCGGGGGATGGCACCAGTAGTTCCGATTTAGCAAGGGGCATTTAACCAGGTCTTTCCCCCTTTACAATGTGACGTCAAAGACTAAAGTCAGAGTTTCTTACAAGCCCAAATGTTTTCAAATTTCAAATACTCTATAGTAAAACTAAAAGGACCAAGTTTAGCCAATACTTGGACTGTTTTTGCCCATTGTTATTAATTTTAAGAGCATGTATGTCTGAATTACTTACCCTAATATTCTTAATGGCACCTAAGAGTTTACAGAGTAACGCAGAAATGTAAATTGATTGGTCAATGTTGTCATTAAACTTAAAGTCTCTCAATAATACTTTTTAGGAGTCTGTTTTTGACTCGTTAGTAAACTCTTTGACAACTTTGAACCAATTACAAAATCAAGGAGTAAAGAAATGAAACAAGACTATCTCATTCTCAGTGCTTTTTAAGTTACTTCATTTAAGTTTCTTAATAATTTTTTCTTCAAGAAAAAGACTACGAAATATAGGCCTACACAACGTTACTGAATAAAATTAATAATATTGTTTTTTCAACAAATAAAAACTTCGCTTTGAATGGAATTGAACCTACATGTTGTCTCGTTGCATTGATATAAAACCAATATATTGAAGGCGTTTACTAAAAGAAGGGGGTTCATTTACCTCAATTTGATGCCAGTGTTTGCGAGAAATCCTTAGAAATTAACTCAATTATATCAAAACATACAATAGTGAGTAACACATTAGCATGGTAATTGCACATTAGCGTAATCATTTCTACCACCATGGGATAATCAAAGTGAATACCGCTGGAGTTCCGTTCCCAGCAATTGCTTCTAATTCTAAGCAGCCGGCTACCAATCAGTTACACCCAATGTTAACTGAATTATGTACGCGGGTACCCATAGCTCTCTTTGATCCCGGCCGCCTAATACTATTAGACCGAAAGAGCGACTGAGTTGCAATTAAAGCGATCACTGTCTTTACAAAGATCGCTCCCAGATTGCCGTAATTGGATTTGGTCCCTCATCAAGACCGCTAATAATTTCCACTCGGACTCGCTTGACTTGCAATTATAATCACAACGTGTCATATCCATCGTTACCAATTATGTGTTTAATGTACAAACCGTGTTCAAGAAATTAGGTTTATATATCAATCATTATTATAATTAGATAAGATAACTAGTTATTGAATTTAGGATATATATATATGTTTTTTCCCCGGATGCTTGCACGCACACTCACACAGCGCATATCATGCAAAAAATATATATCTTGTTTTCAAAATAATAATCAACATGAACAAAATGTTTATTACTCACCAGAGATGGCCTTGCCTTCTGCATTACACCTAGGCTCCCCGCTGATCCAAGACGACGACCACGGGTACGCATTACCGGGTGAACTCACCAACGGCTCCGGGGAAGATGTTGGTCTTACTCGCTGACAATTCTCCACGCTTCGGTCCTCGCAACAGACGCACGACCGATGTAACTTACTCGGGGGCGGACTAGTGTTAAAGTTATTTGGGTTCAGGATGTCGACCACGGAAAAAGGAGTTAGTTTGGTGGGTCGAATGAGCACTGGTGCCGGTACCATCGCGTTAGGAGAGGCCCGGTCTCGATGATGATGAGCGGGGTTGTTTGGTGGTTGGAGGCGGTTACATTTGTGCGAAACAGATGAGATATTTGACTCTGAGTTTGATTCTGGTGATCGGGGATACACTGTGGAAGATGTTTCAGTGTCAGAGTGGATGGAGTCCTGGTTAGGCTCAGTAGAGGGTCCATTTGTGGAACATAACCCCCCTTGAGTCGTATCAGAGTCCATCATCTCCGGACGTGTCAGCACAGGCTCAAGACTTGATGGTGTCTCTGCCAAGGGAGGAGCAGCTTCGCCCGCTAGATCTTGAATCATCGCACACGAACCTACAACTTGGTTTTATCTGCTGGTTTTATCAACACTTAACTCGACCTGCGCGGAGTAGCAAATGTTGTTGATGTTTCCAACACAAGGCTGAAGTTTTGTGGAAATTACTCTCTGTAAAGGCGATGGGATGGCGTAAGTTCCAACAGTGTTTTGTTTACAGAAGATGTTTCTTGCGCTTGGAATACAGGCTATAAGAGATGCCGCAAAAATCACAACACGTGCGATTGACGGCTTAATAGAATTTGGTCATGAAGCATCCAATACAGTCCAACTGCAACACACTATGACGAATCTACTCCGCATGCGTAGTGACTCTGAGTAGGCGGGGTCTACTCCAGTGCAATGGATCACTTCGCATAATTCGGTTTAGTCATTAGTGACGATCGTTTTAATTGGTCGGCAAATTAAGTGTTGTCGCAGGGGGCGACTCTGTGCTGTTGACCCCCGCTCTCTGCTGGCAATTAGCTCGCTAAACACCTCGCTGAAAGAAAGTGCCGGGTTTACAATCGTGGGCCTTCCGCTCGATCAAATGCATTTACACAGTTGCCTGTTCTCAAAGCAATCTACCCTGCATTTTGCATTCTGTTGAATCCCTACCCAAAATAATGGAGTCATAAGTGAACATGGCTTTTCATGGGGGGTTGTTGGAGATCAAAGGCTTGCCGCTCAAGAATCGTTCGAATTGGCAACGTTCAGTGAGCGTCTCTTAAGCGAAAGAACGGCTGCCAGTGTTTATTGTTCGGTCTTAAGAACCCAATGAAATGGGTCGATGGGTGAAACTAGAACGATGAAAAATATCACCGTCACCCATAACCATCAAAACAGGAACAACAATATTGGTGTGATGTTTATTGGCAGAGTAGCAGTCTCGCAAACTGATGCCATTAAGCCATTAGGTTTTTTTTATTACCTCAGCTATAAGTTATCAGAGCATAAGAGATAGAGAAAACACATCAAGAATTCTTTAACGGTTAAAATTTTATTTCGACTCCTTTGCTCAAGTTGTCGGCAAAGACCGCATCTACGACGGGCTTTGTCGGGGCATTTGAGAGTGATTTAACATGCATGGCGGACCATCAGAATTCGCCAGGAATCGATAAAATTGTTTTCAGAACATTTATCCAATCGACTTCTCCTCGCTTTTAATTTTCACGAAAAGCAATTATTCGCAGTAGAAAGCATAATTCTTTTGATGGCATCACCAGAGAGTCAGCTCGCCCGGCCGTGTTTTCTTTTTTTCCCCACTGGCGATCAGCAAATCACGCTAAAAGCTCCCCCGTTCTGCGCGGCCGGCGTACGGAGGAAAGTGTGCTCCGACCGGAATTGAATGATACATAAATTCATTAGATATTGAAAACGAGGCAATTATTGAGGAATCAATGCATATGGGGAATTAAGTCGGTACGGACAATGAGGTCATAGACGGGAAGAAAGAGACCGACTCGGCACAAACTCACTTACTCTATGAATGTTAATAAGGAAACAGCTCTGTGTGCGCGCAAATGGAGTGTTATTGCAAGATGGGATTTAAGGTACTACAGGCTGGCCGAGCAAACACAGTGTGTAATTGATAGATGTAATCCTATTCAACGCAGCCACCACCCTTACGCCGTTCTATTCTCTTCCGTGACCACGGCAAACTGGACACCCACTCCAAGTATAGGATCATACAGAGCCAATTATTCCAAGCTGATTTGAACCAAGGTGATAAAAAGGAATTATCCCTAGATCCTGCCAACTCCAAGTCGACAACAAAACAGGCGATCCATTCTGCTTAACCAATGGGCAATGATACGACCCACATCACAGGCTGGTTTGCCGCTAACCAAACCCCACAACAACAGCCTCCAAAATTGCCCTCCTTTCTCTACCTAAATACCTTCTGAATAAGCCCCTTTGGCCCTCACAGGGCTGCCGCATCGTGCTGCTTTCTTGGCTTTTCTTTTCCATAGTTTGGGTGTCACCAACAAACTGACAATTAGACACGGCAACATCACAAGAATATTAATGACTCTGCAACAAGCAGCACAATTTTCGATTTACCGCACAACAAGAAACAAGCGTCCGGGAAAAATAACAGAGTACGGGGGTTTGTGTTGAGCCATCCCTCGCAATGGAACGAGGTGTCAATGGGACTTGGGAGACCAATTTCACAGGACAAAAGACTAATTAAATAGATCGTGGTGTTAATTACAGAGTGTGTAACAACAAGTGCAAAGAAGCCTAGGAACGTTGGCTTCATGCAATTGCATTAAGAATTGCGTTTTGTAAGGCAGACCGTTGAGCCACAGACTAGACACGATGCTGAAATGCATCTTCATTGTTAGGTCTTGAAACTTTCCTAGTTGGCATGACATGTTTGAATAAAAGTGATTTTCAAATATTCAAAGTTTCAGCCTCTAAACATCAATCACAATAGGCTCAAACGTTCCTGCATGCAAGGAACTTCACACAGAAGAGACCAAAAGGGAAAGAGATATTCTCAAAGTCACCTTTAAAGCTGTCAAAGATTTTTTGCATTTTAAAAGATGTCTCCGTCTTTAAGTTCTATGCTATTTTATGTATAAAATGACCTGAGTATTATCTTCCATGTTAAAGCTTTGAGGTATAGACAAGATCGTCATTTAATCAAAACAGTCAGCAAGAAAGTTTGGCGTATATTTATTTTTATTCTTTTTTTTCAAAAGTTGCAATTGAATTTGTGAACCTCCTACCAAACTAATCAAAAGCAGATGTAAATACTAATTGGTCTGGTTTGTTAGTTTTTGTGTCGCATTTTCAATTATCCGTCTTAACAAACACAATCATCGTTGTCACGAAAGTTACTGTATTACATTATTGTCTTGCTTTTAAGGGGATCGAAATTCAATTTCGATCCAATCTCAGTCTGCAATGGCCATATGCACACACATCACACATAAAAATGACTAACATCATTCATAGAGGGCTTACCAACTGTGCTGGGAAATCAGCAAAACTTGTTCTTGACTTATTCAGGAGACTGTGAAAACAATTAACCCCGAGATTGTTTTGCATTCAATAAAGTAAGAGTAAAAACAATTTTGCTTTTCAATTTTCTATAATAGCTAATGGATTTATCTTGGGAAGGGAATCCGATGTACAATTATTTTTGAAACAGTCGTTTATTGACATTATGACGCAATAAACTAAAACTTATGACCTATTTAAATTCACTGATCTACAAAAAGACAGTTTTGACCTTTTGCTAAAAATGTGCACATGTTCTGTAGACGATCTATAGTAGAAATGAAACTACATGTATTGAGTGAATGAGTACACGGAAACATCACATAGCACGACACGTGTTAATAGTTAGAGCTAGTCGCTAGTAAGTCGCCTTGCTCCGTGGTGCGAGGCATGAAGGCGACTAATGCAGTCTACCAACCGTCCACCGTCTTAAGTCACTTCAGACCTTAGGAAACCGGTGAAATTCTACTCAGTGATAATCACCAGAATGTGTAGGCTGTTTGGAAAACGGGGACTTTTAATGGGGGGAAATGTTGGACTTTTCATCGAATTCCTTTGAGAGTCTGTATAGGTAGAACTGACAGGCCTAATACAGCACGTATACGCGTTGAACGTTTTCAACACAACTGATTTGGTTTTTATCTCAGCTTGTACCGAAGAGACTAACCACAAGGCATCATAGAAATAAAACAAGAGGAAGAGGAAGACAGAGGAGAAGATGGAGAGATGAAATCCCCCAAAAACCAAACAAACACGACAACTTGGACTAGAATAGCAAGAAGGAGAAGAGAATGGAAGTTGCATGAGGAGGACTTCATCCAAAGATGGACGAAGACAGCCAGATGATGATGATATCTTCGAAAGTGATAAATTACTTGTAATTTAAAATCTCTGTATCTTGGAAGCTGATCACAGTCAAAGCAAAACTCATAACTAAAGCTTCGTACAGTTCCAAACCCAGAAACATAAGCTCAACAATTATTACACACAGGGACGAATTACTCATTTCTGTACAGGAAATCGCCATTTTACAACAACGTCAAAATTATTATATTATTTTAGGAATAATAAGATTTACAACGCATGTATAGGCTACAATAAATTCTAGGGAAAACAACCGAACGTCTTGAAGACGTTCTAACGCTAGATCCGATTCAGACACAGTATCCTCTGATGGTGACATTCAGAAACATCATGTGATGTCATCACAACAAAGTCATCACTCTTCATGTCCGGACATTGTTTTTATAAATCAGACCCCTTTACCCCCATACATCAATTCTCCATTATTAAACTATAAGTTTGCTGACATAATATTGCATTCAGAAATCACAATTCAACACATTATTAAAAGGAATGTCTTATATTGGCACTCTTCCATCTTGACAGTGTTTTCCTTTCTCGTCGTGTAAATCAAGGGCGGTCATTGACTGCTGAAGTGTCCATGAACAGCAGACGATATCCGGTAGTAAGTTACTTCAATCTGCAGACAATATCTCTCGCCAAAAAATCTCCTCTGCATGGTACGCGCCAAAATTCCCTTTCAATCACTATCATTCATCGGCATCACAATTTACTGATTATTAGCAAACCCTTATTTGCCCAATTACATTCAATAAAAACCATCATAGTCTGGTTACAGTCCGAAGGACAACTAGCTGAGGTGATCTGGTGTAAATGAGGCCAGTTTGGGTCCGAACCATGTCCTTGAAACGTTGTTTGTGAATGCAACATTTTTGGCGATATTCAAAGACTGAGCTTGGTTATATGTTTGATTTTCTGTTACATACTTGAATACGAATACAAGCAAACCACATTCAGTTCAATGAACAACTTGGAATGAACTACTAAGCACAGATTGAACCAGACTGAATGTGCGTAACATGCAAAGCACATCAAAAATAGAATTTTCTTTTTCATTACAAGATCCACGATAACTCTTGAATTATTTCAATATTCTTGCTCTGAGGATAGCCTATTGAATTTGCTGACAAGACTAAAAGCTTTAGGGTGCGCTTGCTCCCAACCAAGCCAGCAATAATCAAATAGTATAATTTTACAATCATTTTATCAGCCAGAAATAGGTCTGTGTGTCACAAAATGCCCGATGGAGAGATTAGTTTCATTCTAACTCTATACACACACTGTTTGTTTTTACAATCCTCGTGAAATTGCCATCCAATTTACCCTCCTTAATCCTGTTAAATGAACTAATATTTTGTATCCTGCTCCAAAACTGGATTTTAAACTAAAAAGGGACTCCACGAGCAGCAACTACCGTCCAATTTGGCTTCTCATATAAATCGGGAAACCGTTGCATGCCTGAGGCAGGGAATGGTCGGCCTGTCCTGGCGTCCGCCGCTCGGCATGCCTGCCGATCGGCGGTAGGCACCCCATACCTTTGATTCTACACACCTCACCTCAGGCCGTATCGGCTGAGCCTTTGAAATTACCAACTCCGCCACAAGAAAACACCAGGCATCATTCAAGATTTCTCTCTTGCATACACCCGTAAAAAGTCGTGTTTGCTGGCCTGATGGAGCCAGTGAGCCTATGGCCACGAATATGAACCAAGATACTGCCAAAATAACCGTATTATACGGGTAAGTTCCACAGGACCAATGGAGGGGAAAATGTTAGAAATTGATCGGCTATTAGTGTTCATTACTCAGTGAAATGCCGCCAATGTATACAACCATGGTTTTCGCCCGAGTCGATGTTTGGAGCTAACATTTGGTAGCGGTACTGAGATTGGACTCTGATGACTACCAGAGTGTATTGAACTGTTTGATACAAGTATTTATATTGCACAATAAAACGATATTAAATTGTTGTATATAAATAACTAACAATATTATGAGATTGACGTTTTACATAATAGCTACATTTCACTAACGATGTGTGGCAATTTTCAGATAATTCACCCGAAAATATGACTAATCCGTGCCAGAAATGTGTCAAATCAAAATCGAAATCAAATCAAAAATCAAATCATACAAAATGACAAGTCTGACATTTTTGACTCAAGAATAAGCATAAATAAGAAAAACTTTTCGGGGAAAACAAACGTCTTCCAAATGTTTACACAGGTGCTTATCCTTCCCGAGGCGCGTTTTTATTTTGCTCCCTTTCTTGACTCAGTATTCTGAAGACGAGCTGGGTCAAGGGTTAAAAATTTAACCAGTAGTTCTTTACAAAAACGGTACACTTTTAAGAAAAGTGAATTATTGTTAACCAATAGGTACACCTACAATAATATAAAACTCATGAGTTGTGTTTGCCAGACAAATTTTTTCAAAGAGAACGCAGCTTATTGCAAATCTTGATCATGAAAGGTCGTAAGTGGGCCTTTCAGTCCTTGACGAGATTCACCATAAATAGACAAACTGTGAGCATTTTACAAACACAATTTTATTCATTTTGCAGTATTGTTTGAAATAGCAGGGAATCCTCATATTACTGAAAGTAAAAACTGTTTCAATATCATGAACGACTTGAGATCCGTCAACCAAGACTCTCATAAAGAATGAATCCTCAAGAGAAATTCAACCTTGGACGAGACGGAGCGAGACTTGGTAGATTTACAATATTACACGGAACAAAGATTTCCATAGCGTTCAACGAGGCGTATAATGAAGTCTACACTCTGACAATGACATGTCCATATTGTAGCATTTTCACGTTGGAAATTAACCGATGGCTTATTTTGTGTTCCTTTATTATGAACAATAATGTGTCCTTAAGTAGAACTATTATTACTAATCCGTCATTTCCTCTGTAATCTATTATAAGTTATAGGTGACCGACAAATACAATAACTGTATTATTTATTTACAGGTCACTTACTGCGGTCACTAAAAGGGAACAAAATAGGTTAGATTGTACCCTCCATTGTGAAGTCCACTTAAATCTCAGTCACATTTTAACGATTTAAACAAGTCCATGAAAGTGAAGTTTATAAGCCTTGGTTTGACCGCTAAAGACAGCTGGCTGTGTTACTGCACACACGTGCTCAACAGTAGCAGCGGGCCTTTCATGTTTTAATTGCATTCTATATTGAAAATACTAATTAAAAAATGTTATTAATCTATTGGCAACATAGACCCATAAAAGGTTGATGGTCAAATCAATGGGTCTCTTGAAGTCATTTTTAAGTGGTGGCATTAATTAGAATAAGTTAAAATCAATCTTAATTTCTCTGATCATCCCATTTGATTTGTACACAACTCAATTACAGACGTAACTCTGACACTTAACATTCTCATTGAGGTGTCAGTGCAATTAAATTAACGTAATAAATACTTGACCTATGACCTCAAGCTATGAACGTTAACAGTAAAAGGTGTTTAACATAAACTTCGTAAGTCATAAGTTTGTTTGACACCCGGCCCCGGTATGAGTTTTAAGTACTTTTGTTGAAAAGTGTGAAGTTTTTTCTTTCAACACTTATACCAGTTTTACTTCATCACTAAATAACACGACAGTAACACAGAGACAAGTTTAACCAGTGACGTCACTATACATTCCTGCCGTCTATTGGCTCCCACCTGATCTACGAGTTCATTGACCGGCCCAGAAAGTTACCGAGTGGAGTTGTTTAAACAATGTTAAAGAGTTCTGAACAATCGTGTAGTCAGTAAGCAATCAATTAAACCTCGGTTGAAAGGATGTCTTAATTATTTAAGATTAATACAAAGTGTTGATATGTAATTCAATAGTAATGCTTTCTAATTAATACTTGTTTATTCAATTTGCGAACTTTCACTTGAGGTGGTAGTTTGTTGCCGCTTCAAAGACTTTGGAAAAAAATCAAAGGTTAGTTAGGTATAGGCCTAACTTACTCTTTGTAACTTTAAAATGGGAATGCAATTCTTATGGATTAAAGATGTTTAAAACTATGGTAACTTTCCACTAAAACCTTCTATAATACAAAACATACACCAAACAATAGAGCCTGTTCTATATAGGTCTGCACATTACAAGATATGTATATTACGTTTTACAACTAATTTTAGGCAAAAGTAATAACAAACTGTATAATATTTGTTATAAAAGTCATTCCTGAAACAAAGACTTCCTAGTTCAGTCTCAAGTATCAGGACAATCTTGCATATGGAACCCATCTTTTGCCGCTAAATCCCTTCTGCGTCTAAAGTGACGTCTTGGATTCAACACGGGTGTAATTCACGGATGTCACGTCCTAACGGACCCGGTAAACTCGCAGCTTTTACCCCCTTGAGACACCCTATCTGTCACTCGCCAAATCAAGGCGAACAACCAAACCGTCTTTGGTGGTATAACAAGAAAAACCACAATAATAAAAAGACCGAGAAATCAGGGTGCTCTCGTGCCTTTAGCCTACCGGGCGTTGTGCCCGCTGACACGGCCAGAGATCAGGCTTTGATTTGGAGACCTCGGCTGCTTTTGAACACATGTGACTGCAGGCGTATTATTTATAGGGGGATAAAATATCACTGTGGATGATTGTGGGTCTATTTTGGAATCGATTGGAGATGTTATCTGTACTTTGGCGGTGCCGAAGTGGGAGAAATAACAGCTTTATTGGTGAATTAACCTTTGCCATGCTATGCTTATTTTCACATAGATTAGGACTGGTGGCACGATTAGGTGTTTCAATTAATGCATATGCACACTGTGTGCATCTGGATTGTCAATAGTCGGCTAGTCGGCAGTCTGACCGTAAATTGGTTCTCTTTATGATGTGAAATTGGTGTAAATACAGTGTTACACTGTGTAGACATCACACGGGAAGATAATCTCAAACTTTATAGGAAAGTATTTTCTTTTACTCTGGGTAAAAAGAAAAAAATGTCTTACTCAGAATTGAACCATCAGTTGTTTGTAGATTTTAACAACACTAAAGCAGCTGATGTGATTCTTTTTTATTTATTATGTCAAAATGTTTGACATAAATAGCTCTTAATATTCAAGATTATCATAAATTATTGCTTGACAATGTCTCAACATTGCTCATAACCATCACAGAATGAGTTTATTACCACTAAACTCAGTAATTTGGAGTTTTCCACATCTAACTAATTCAAGATTATAATTTGAGAGTCCATTTTTTTGAGGTGTAGTTCTGGGATCGACCCACTGCGTCAGGAATGTCACCCGCTGCTTTCCAGCCCAGCGGTGTGATACCCTCTCCCCTACCAAGCTAGAAGTCGCTGTAAATT
>JAUELU010000003.1:10893290-10909798 GCA_032357145.1 Evasterias troschelii
CGAGGCGAAGTCTTCCTCGATTGACGTCACAAAAAGGGATGGGCGGAGTCGCCCCCAAACAACTTTATATTTTTTTTAACATATAAACTGACAAACAATTACTTAAAAAATTGTTTTATTGTTAATAAACATATACTCTTCTATTTAAAATATATATATATATATATTTCCAGGTGACTTTAAGTAGTTAAGGTCAACGGACCACATTGTTTCCTAGAAAAACATGCTCCTCATTCGCTCTGCACTCATCTTTAATCTTGTCAAATTATAGTTACAGTTATTATACAGGTTTACTCAAGGTGTAAAACACCTTTATTACGTTACTTTAACTCGCCATTCTGATGTCCTGTATCTGACACAGTGTTTACTTTAGTCTGCTACTCTGATCGATAACTTGAACACTTTAACCCGGCACCTCATAAATCCATGTCTTCTCAATGAGATGGCAACGAGCTTAACCTTCCTGCAATTGAACTTTGTCAATTGTTGCCACCAACTCATTCTAAACGGTTTCCCTCTTATGACAATGAGTGATAGCTGAACGGAGATGTGACGGAGAGAGGCGTTAAATACGACATTCACATCTGCCTAATTGGGTTGAGTGCAGTTTAACCAGACGCTGTATTATTCAAATTTAAGAAAGCAACAGCGATATGGCTAGTAACTCTCTCCTCACCCTGCGGTAAAACAGGTGTTTGTTTTATATTTAATGTACCTCCACATCCACATCAATTGCCTCCTGTAACACCTTCCATGGACTTGACCAGTATTTGTGTTCCGTCTGTCTTCCAGGGCGAGCTTTAGTTGACGTTAGCATATTAGCTTAACTGCTACAATAATGTAAACTGCTTATTTATGTCCACTCTCTCTATAAGTTTCAGTTAATAATTTAATGAGCGAATAACACAACGACTGCTTGAGTATATTGTGTCGTCTCTCCCCTCTCTTTCTGCCCCATCCATAACTGGTTCACCTGTTGTTGATACCATGTCAGGTTTTTGTATTAAGTCCAAATTGTATTTCCTTACCGAGCTTTGTCTCGCCAAAGTGACTAGGTTGCCAGTGTCTATACTTAGTTTCAACACTGTGACGAATTTACCAGAGTCGATCCTTAATTAATCATGCCTTTGTAACGAACTTACCAGAGTCGATACTTAGTACTGTTAATCACGCCATTGTGACGAGTTTACCAGAGTCGATACTTAATACTAATATTTACGCCATTATGACGAATTTGCCAGAGTCGATACCTAATCACGCCGTTGCTACGACTTTACCAGGTTCGATAATGTGCATGACCTTGCCTTGCACTGATACAACCTCGTTTCCAGGGTGCAAGTTTCAGGATCAATGGCTGTAACACATTAGCCTACAAATAAAAATGATGTGCAAGTAGACTTTGAGTTGTCCTTTCAGGCCTACTTCGGTTATTCGTTTGAAGTTCTAGTCTCATATTATAACAATATTAAGATACATACATAATCAACTTGAATCGATTCAATTACGCGCAATTCAACGCGTGACTGAAATATCAGTTTGTCATAACTACGGTTTGTTGTAACTTATCACTGTGTATCGGGTCGTTTAATATGTCCAACTGTCCCAGTTGTATACACTAAACCAATAGTGTATTCGTAGCCAATTGCAAAAGTATAATAATTAAAGTCGATGCTTTTTCCAAACTTACTTTCTATAGTTACGGATCCTTCGAAAGGTTCATCGACTGGAAACAGTTAAAGATGTACTCTATATACGATTTCTTGTCGGACATAATTTTTGATGACAACTGAAGCTTAAATATAGCAATTCACAAGCTGGACTGAAATTTTCAGCACAATACTAAAAATGGGTCCTGATCTCTCGTACGAATTGTCTGTATTGAAATTGGAGATACCACGTTGCATTGGTATCGTAAACCAGTTTGTTGTTACCGTGAACGCTATTTTTATGAATATGTAAAGGTGGACCAGTCATTAAATCGTATGATAAGATCCCATGCCAGAAGTGACCAGTTTTATCGGGCCATTATCACCCGACCATCCAACGTGTGACCTAGCTATAACGGACATGAACCTACATCACAAAATGAGGTCAATGGACAAACGGGAAATCATTGTATCTACTTGTCCAATGTATTGAACAATCTGAACCCAACCTTAACTCTATCGGGACTTACGGGGACTGAGGCAAATAGTGCCCCGGACCGTAGTTTCAAAATTTCTCGCGCGACTTTTATAAAATTTGCCACAAAATAATCTCATTTCATTAAGTTGTTCATGATAACGTAAAAACAAATTCAAAACATTGCCATTGTAAATGCAGATTTATACTTTTTGCAAATTTGTTGTAAAAAGTCGTCTTTCCCTTATTTTCCCATATTTTCAGTCCAAATGCTATAAACATTATGCTAAAGATTTTATTGCTGGATCTCTAAAAATGTTGTTTAGTCTACCACTTAATGGTTGCTATAACCACCAGCTTTGGGAGCCCAGGGTACAATTATGGTGTAACGATTTTGCAGCATTTCTGGGCCTGCAAAGCTGTAAATTAGCATGCTAAAGACAACTTATTGAGCCCCAAAACCAGGCTGAAAACACGAAACTCAAGATAGCCACCAAATATGGCTGCCATTTTAAATACCCACAATGCATTGCAAACTATCATGCGAAACATCACTTCCACGTTTGGGGAGAATTAGAAAAACACAGGTAATATGTTGTTTTTAAAAAAGAAAACAAAACATTCGGAAAACGTTAAAAGCGTTTGACTCTAGGATAATGAAGCGGTTGCTATGGTAACAGCTGACTACAAATATTGGGATAAGTCGGGAAATTTGGTGGTGATTGGATGTAGCGTTGAAAAGGTACGGGACAAAATATGACAGGGGCATTGTGGCCCCCCCCCCCCCTCCCCTGGTCCTGATAGGGTTAACCCCAACATAGCTGAATATCACGTAACTATAGGACATCATAATGGTTGAGGGTGTTTCAATCATTCCACCTTGGTAGGTTTGTTTGTCACTTCATCACCATCTCAATGCCTTAAAAATCCTTGACAGATGACGACATCCTCTCTCAAAGGTTTGGATAACATCTTAAGTGTCCTTTTGCTTTAGATCTTAAGAATAAAGAGGAGCACTCCACACATGACCAGAAGGCTATGTAGTTCAGGGGTCCATACTTCTGATTTCAACTCATACATTTATTTACGTTCAGTCCTTAAACTATGTACAGCTTAGCTACTAGCCATGTTAATAGATAGTTAATCAAACCTTAAGTTGCTCAAAGTAGTCAGTGTCAGTGAGTATGTTCTTGTAGAGAATGCGGACAGTCAGACTCGGGATTGTTTTAAAGCCATCAGATTGTATATAATCCCGTATAATACAACCACCGGGAATAATGGTGATACAGCTTCGGGGATTCTCCAGGCTAAAAAACCTTCATTATGTATAGGGAAATGAGTTAACCCTTGGGTAAAGACTCGCATCTTATATACTTTAACGTCCCTGCTGAATTCACTGCTACCAGATTGACGTCCTAGGTCTGTAGATGAACTACGCGATAACTTAATCATATACCCATCCATACTTCAAAACAAGGGGTTCATTCGCAGTTTGTGTATACCGTGAAACGCACGATTGTCCAGGTAGGTTGACTGAGTCACAAAGACACCAATGCTGTGATACTCAAGGGATACGCAGATTGAGCATTCTCATTTTACTTCAATCTTCTTCTTCTTCTTCTTCTGTCATGTCTTCTCTCTGTTGAAAGATTCACCTCTTAATCAACAAGATTTCTTTCCGGAAATCCGGAAACCCAGAAATTATTTACGGAGACAAACATCATCAAACAAACTAATTCATTTTTTCAACAGTTTCTATCATTGATAAATACGCGCGGTCATCGTCCAGAGAAGAAATCACAACTAAATAAAAACCAGAAATTTTATGCGCAAATTCACCTTTCTAGCAACAGATCTCAAAAGATATAACAAACATTTTCTGATAATGGTTGTATTTGTGATAAAGACCAGGATCTCAGAGTGTTTGTTTCTTTATGAGAAGCATCTGCTTCACGGTAAACACAATTAATTACATTTTTTAAATTTATAATTACTTATCATAATTATGCAACATGATTAAATTATTTCTATAATCTTTATTAATAAATTAGAAATATGGATTTCTAGTGCAGTACATTTATGCTTTTAGCTGTGGTTTTGGAATGAGTACGAACGCAGCTATTAGGGCAGGTGAAGACCGTCCTTGATTTAAACAGAAATCTATCAAAATAACAAAATGGTATCTTAATGTCTTTCATGAGCAATGTGACTTTTATTTTGAATGAAAACAACGAAATATCTTGCAGATAGTAATTGCTTTGAAAGAAACAAGAACGCAAAATGAGTTGACTCCATCTTGGGTTCTAATGTTCTAATGTTCTATTGACATCGATTTACATCAAAATCCAGGGGCTATCAACTAAATTGATTTCAACAAACATTAGGATTTCTGACAACCGTAATTGCTCCTAGTGAATAAGAATGTTAATCCTCTAGTTTTGAACAATTCATTGTCAAATTAATATTTGAAAGTTTGATACCACGGGGTTTATGTAAGCTGTTGTCTCAAGTTCATTGTCGGAGCATTGTCATAAAGGTTGGGAACGAGAGATCATTGACGTAAAGTTTAAAAAGAAAATCTAAAACTTCATTATAGCAAAATCTAAAACTTCATTATAGCAAAATCTAAAACTTCATTATAGCAATTTTAACAGTTGCCTATATACCACGGAGGAATAAGAACACATTTATTCCTCCATGCCTATACGGCACATCCTGAGAGTTCATTTCACTGGATAATGCTTGTTTATTTGTTTGTTTGTTTTGATGTGTTTATTTGTGGGTGCTGTTAACCGGCCCATCTCAAAAACGGGAAAGCAACAAGATAATGTAGTACTTTTTACGACATAATGACTTTCTACCTTAATGTTCCTGAACTGCAAATATCGGATAGGAATGGCTAGTTGGGTTATTGTGATGTAATTTGAATTTTGGACTGAAGTAAAGTTAACCATCGAGATTATAATATAATGTAAGACTAAAGACATTTGATGGTTTGGGGATATCCGACCCTTGAGTAGCTTTGATGTATTCATTACTAACGTATTATAGAAGTCAAGACTAACTCGAGCAGACAGTAAGATCGTTAACTCCCTATTGGACTTGTAACCAATATCGCAGCACTCTCGGCAATGTAGGCTTTTAGTGCACAAACTTGGTTGACGTAGTCCTCCTGTATTAGACACACCTCAAATCACTAATAGTTCTCAACTTTCATGTCACTTTGTTTTCTGTCTTATTTCCATACCGGAGAAGTTTGTATGGATTTCATAAAATAGTTCCATACTGTGAAGTATCAATTAAAAAGATTGGTCAGTTTAGGTGAATTTAGTGAATTGAGTCGGTGTAGGTCAAACTTGTATCAACGAAATGATAAACACAAACAAAGGGTTTCCCTTGTGAACTTGAATCGTCATTGTGAGATGAGGTTGTTTTAAGAGCAAATGCTTGTCCCTGATCTACAAGTATTAGGTTTTCTTTCTTCAGAATCTTCCGGCAGAAAGGCTGCAGAAAAGACGCATTATGTGCACTGGAAATTTACATTTATTTAAAAGGTGTTGATATGTATTTTAAATTGTGAAAAACACTCGTTGGATTCAAGTCAGTTTTGATTCAAGTGAATTTCTTTATAACAAATGTTTATAAAAATCGATGAACTTTAACATTAGAGTAAGACAAATCATAGAGTTTTTACGAGAGGAATATTATTCAACATCACTCGGATATTTTTTACGTTTTTTCTACTAAACATTTTGATGTCTTCAGTTCCCCTACATCCAAACGAATATTAAATTACACCAGTGACATGAAAGAAGTTTCCAAATGAAAAACAGGTTCCCCCGCACCAAATAATCAAATGCCATTTTAATCTTCGTCGCTCAAAGGAAAGTCAATGTCTTTAATTCAGCAACGAAATCTTGAACCTGCTTTCTTTGAAGCTACAAGATTCTTAGGAGAAATCTAATAGCTCCCTGGTCGTAGCTTACATGAACGGACCATAGTTGGATCTGAAAAGATCACATAATACATCGACCCCCTTCACTAGAAGTTACTGACTTTTAATATATTCTGGACAATGTGGGTTGACAATGGATTCGAGGCTGCGTATTTGTCATCTTACAATTCTTTGAAGACATTGGACTTACCTTATAATACACGGAGAGAAATCTTGGGTATCAGGTTGCGATTTGTGTATGCTGGTCTGCCCAATGGGGTTCATGTTGTTATTATGGGAGATATCAATGTCAATTATATGAAATATAAGCAAATAAAGACTGAATGGCTAACAGATCCCAGGGTACTGTTGTTGAGTCAAATCTCCCACCAGCAGGAGATGAAGAAGTAAAAGACATAGGAGCAAAGAATCATGAAATTTAATCTTATCTATAGTTTTGGATTAATCTGAATTGATCAATTGATATCGATTAGTGAAGTCAAGTATCATGTTTACTGTAACCGTTTATGTCCTTCATATCTATGTCTTATATCTGAAATACCGTAAAGTGCAAAAATAGAAGCAACTTTTGCAAACTGCTTACCAAACTATTTTTTTCTAAGCCTTTCGAAAAAGACACTGGTAGCTCGAAACGTTAGGCCATTAACTCTGTATTGCATACATTATACGTATGTGCAGTCTCCCGAAAGGTTCAGAGTTCGAATTGCCGTCAAAACAAAGCAACCCTAGCCCCAGCCCCCCTCCACCAACAGACACACAAACAACACCAGGAAAAAATATGGGCGGAGAGCAAGATACATAGTGAACGAGGCATTAAATACGCAAAATATTCAGTAAGTCAGACAATAAGACAAAATGTAGCGCAGTTATTATTTTATTTTATTTATTTATTTATTTTTATTTTGTTACAGTCGTGTTATGAAAGAATACCGTACATCAGTTTATAACAAGAAGTATCAACCCGACAGTATACTGCATATACTTCATTCATGTGTTATTAACTAATGTGATTTTTTAGATAAATATATTCAACGTGGCCTCATTCTATTTCATCATAGATATAATTTAATAACCTCACCACAAGAAATGTTACAGGCAAAGAGAACACGTCTTAAAACAATACGTTGACATGTCATGAAGATGTACTTATTGTTTGTCTTTATCTGTTATATAAACACACCTCATTACTTGTCGCTTGTAGCGACTGTCATCTTGTCAATATCATTGTCACTTCAGGCCTTTGTGACAATGATTGTATCTAGTCATTACATCAATTATTATTCCACAAGCTTACAATTGTATCATGCCTCTAAGCCTCGCGAACCAAATGAAGCAGTGCGACTAATTCCTTAAACAGCTTTGATTAAAATGCGGGTTAAAAGAATTACAGAAATCTACTTGTGGAATACTGACTTGAAGTGCAATCAGATAGTTCCTTTAAGCTGGCACTCTACTTACTACAAGACGTATCCATTAAGTGCTTTTAGAAACACACAAGAGTGCACAACAAACACACGATAAACTCGCAGATATTTCAGTTGCTAACAAAATGAAGTTAATTATGACACCTTGGATATGCAAAGAAAGTACTCGTAGTCAGATCTTAAAGAACGTGGGACTTTGAGGTAAAGATTTCACTTAAAACACTTGCCGGAAATGCTCCTGAAAGTGTCTAATTGGCCAAGACAGATTGCAGTCAGTCGTGGATATTTGGAAATGAGTGAATGGGTTTTCCATTGACATTTTACTGCATGGATGATTACTGAAACCTATAAAGTAGTTAGCAATCTCAAGCGGAACTTTTGGATCGCAGTTGTTCATCAAACAATTATACATTATCTCCCGGTCGAGTCTAGGTTTCAGACCTAGTTGTTTACAGACGGCCAATCACTGGTGAAAATAGTCAGAGACATCCCAAGACAATCTTGACTGGAGTGTGTTATCGGTTACACTGACATATTAAATCCCAGCCGCCTGGTTTTGTCCATTTATTTATACACCAAAGGTGGCATATACTCAATACTTGTAGTAACGCGGGAAATCCAGAAAGTTCATGTCTTTTTATTTGTCAAGTTAAGATGTTTTCGGTTATAAGACTTGGTCATCTCCGAAAGTGCTTATTATTGCACTAGAGTCCGTAACGTCAAAGAAAGATGAAAATGGTAGACGATGGTCAGTACTCATTTCAAGATTGGGGGAAACCAACGTAATTGGACAGGGGAGTTCAATCTCTCCACTTGTCGTACTAGGTTTCGAAATGGGATTAAAAGTAGGGTCCATCGAGGTGGATAGCATGGGACTGCGGCGTATTATACCATAATGCATTAAGGAGATTAAACTTTATGTAAGGCCAACGTAAACAACATTGATGTGCTAAGCAGAAGTTAATGTTTAGCATAGTTGCTTAGCAAGACTGACATAAACCAGTCATAGTACATACTACTATAATGTTTCAGCTGGACACCTTTCTGTTTCTGTTGTAATCTCGGAAATCATTGAAAACTCACGAACACCTACACTTAATAGGCCTTTGCTACAATTTAGCCTAAATTATTTTCGTCAAAGTACCAACCCCTTTACGGATTATGTGTATTTACTTAAAATGTTCGGATAATTGATGTATTCATTTTACAACTATTCGGACCTTTCGGAAGTGTAAAACAACATATTAAAATCATGATATGAATAATAATACCCTCCCTATAGCTATAATAACATGATTGCGTTATTTTGTTCTCGAGTGCTGCTTCTTGGTTTTCATGTTCCACAAACGTATCTTCACTATCGCAAAATTTGATAAACAGTCTGTTTGTACGAACTACCTGCAAAGTGGACTTATTTTGCTGTCGGCATTTATTAATAGATGGGTCGAATGACGTACTTAATAAGATAATTACAACTTCCGATTACCACTGCTTAGAGCAGATATTTCTTAATTAGTAAAGTGTTGTTGTTTTAGGTGCTCTACAAACCTGATCAGGCTCCGGGTGGTACTCGTACTAGATTTCATTGGTTCCGCGAGGTTGCTTTGGAATCTATTAATGCCCGAGAGTCCGACCGTGTTCCCAATATTCTAGGTCAGAGTTGAAAGTGGTTAAAACTGTGAAGCCGTTACATTGGACAGCACAGTCCATTCCATGAAACTCACATAATGTTTGTTTCAAATTACTCTTCATTTACTCCTTAGACGTTCGTATCCATTTAAACCGTTTGAACATTTCTTTGTAAAATAATGTGTTGTTGATTTTGGTAACAACAAAATTTAACTTTCAGAATTTGTTTTGTAACGCTGAATCCTTTTCTGATCATCTAAAGCACGTTTCTTTCTTTTCACTTTTTTTAAAATTTCTTACGATGCATTGTTATATTCTCACTAGCTTCAGCTTAATATTTAACCTTCAAATATAAAACCACATGTGGATTATTTGCTAATCTCAATGTTGGCAGAAATAGTCCCCCAGCCACCCCCACTCTCAAATACTTGGCTTCATGCATATACGCAATTATTTTGTCTATCAAAGTAAAATTGTCATGTAAAAAAATGGCAATCAGGTTTCATACTTCATCGGACTCTCGGTTTTAGTAATTGAATCATAAATTATTTTATCAGAAAAAGATAGTCCAAATGGACCGCACAATATTGTTCAAGTCGTTCTTAGATATACTGGAAGTAGTTGCTTATGGTATTGTACGAACCACTCGATGATCAAAACGTTTTCAGAATATTGCTAATGGGTTCCGACGCCAGAGTAGAATGAGACTAGTTGGATCCAAACCTACGGGTCAGCATTGACTAGGATCCTGGTCCCGTGTGACCTGTGACCCGTGACCCGTGTCAGGTTCAGTATGACCCTGAGTGTTGGGCAAATGACCGGGTCAATGTTTGCTCAAATTGACACAGACCCACTTTTTTTTTTTTTAGAGTGCGCCTGGCCTGGATAGGGAGGTGCCTTTAATTTTCAAACTAAGATAGAGATAGGAAAGAGTTGTAACATCTTAGTCGGTAATTCTACTTGACACGTTGCATCTTTAAATATTTGTCAGCTTTAAACATGGATCACTTAATGCGAGATCGTCTGGAAGCAATTAGATGAATACAAAACCGAACAACTATCTCTTGAACCTCTTTTGTTTTATAGTTCCACTCATTAAGATAAACTATTCTGGTTCATTAGCTTAATTTCTTGAATTTCCTGACCGATTTGCTTGGACTCGTGAAGGACATCTTCAATATGCATCCTTAATGATACTCCTCTATACGTTTAAGGTTTTTTGTTTCAACTTAGTGTCTAAACATCTGCATTGGATCTGATCTTGACATCAGTTTAAATTTAACACACATTCCTGTGTATAGCTTGGTCAGCTTAAATTTGATTTCAGTATCAGAAATGAATATTATGTTGCCATGTTTAACACCCGTTTACGTCTTTTATCTCCCTTTCCCCCCATGGCGTTGAAACTAAGCAGCTCATTTGTTCAAAAGGCTCATCAAATAATTGAAGTGAAGAACATTGCTTACGAAAAAACACAATTCAAAGAGGAATTAATCAAAATTTCACTGATTACAAACAAGCAGCAAATACAAACCTGAAATAAAAATATCAATTAGAAATTAGAAAATGTACTCAAAACATGTAAAATAATTAGATAAACATTACATCACCATGTTTTAATCAATCAATTATTTTGTTATTGAAGTAATTTATATCGTTATTTATTTATTTTACACTATGTTTGGGGTTTTGGGGGGAATCTACATTGACTTGTGGAATGGATTTAATGACCACGTTTTTAGTAACATCAATTTTCTAGTTGTGTTCAGTCTATAGAAAAGGTCTAGAAAATGTATTGCCAACTGTAGGTTCATTGCCTTATCCAGAGAAATAACAGACGGAACTTTAAAATGATATAATCGTATTTGGTTCGTCAACGCTTATAATTGTCTGTAGTCATTCATAATCCGCTACCGATTTGATGAAACACATCCAAACAGTCAACTGGAGAAGCTCTAAATAATTTCATTCATCGAAAGAGGAGAGGCAATGAATATAGATTCTTCATCAGAGGGAGAGAGTAGGGAAATGAAAACTTGATGCTTTGTGTACTCTTCAATGTATTGAGAACTTTGTTGGAAATCTAACCCAGACTTTTGTTTGTAATTTCCAATGGCAGGTAATTTTGTACAGATGGCCGATATGAGAATGGTAATACTGACTAGCGTATTAGTCTCTCTACTCTTCATGGCAGAAATTCAAAAATGCCACGGGCAGATACATTACAAGAATCCTGGATGGGGACCTGGTGGTAAAAGGAGTTCACACATGACAGGCAGCAATGTATTAAGGGTAAGTCAGGAGACTAGACTTTAAGGAACATGTCTCAAGGGGCAAAACAACAACCAATTCCACACAGTCTCTATACGAAGTAGTTGCGTGCCTGTATTGTTATGACAAATCTATAGCTGATGCTACCACTCCGCCCTCCCTGCCTAAAGAACATTTCAATAACATCCCTCCACTGCTCTGACTTCGAATGAGTTGAAACTCAATCAGCCATTTTGAGATAGGCATTGGCTGTGGGAAAGCTTGTTCTCTTCAAATTACAAATAGGCCAACCTCTTTACAATTTATTATTTTGACCCGAGGAATACAGTTATCGACTGAAGTTTTCACCCACCATGAAGCGGTTTATTTTATTCATATCAATTGATTTCACTAAGAATCAACCTAAATTAATCATGCCAGCTGAAAACGTATTCCTGTAACTATATCTGAACCACTGCGACCACATAGCAATGTGTAAATCAATACTGTTTTAAATTATTTAAATTTAATGATCATTAGATTCATTTGTTGAAAACAAACTTCAGTATTAACTATTAAGGAAGTACGTCTTGACTTGATAATTTATCGTTTCTAAAGCAACGAGTAATGCATTTTGAAGTCGAGGTCTCCTCAATTAGTACAGGCTCTACACATTTTAAAATGTGTTTGAATTTGTGATGAGCTTCACATTTTACGGGTAAATTATAGAAAATATTTGAAATTTGGAAAACAAAACTATGTTCGGTCACCGCTGCTAAGGGATTCGAACTGCATCGGGCTAGCTCGGTGGTCTAGTGGTAAGACATCTGCTCTAGCAATGCATATGTCATGAGTTATAATCCCGCCCGAGTGGGTTGCCTGTGTTTTGGGGTTTTTTTTGTGTTTTTTTTACAGAACTCGAGAATGTACTGAGTATACAGAACTTACATCGGTGTAAGGGTAAAAACCAAATTAAAACTATGTTCATAAATTTAGGTGATGGTTGATATAGGCGAGGACCAGGATTCCACAAAATAATTCTTTTTTTACAAGAATTTAATGTTTTGAGTCATTAAACTGACAAATATTGGATATCAGATGTTTACTGAATACTTTCTTGTAAATATATGACGTCACTATAATGTATTACTATTAGGTGAATTGAGTTGTTTAACACATTTACTGTACGTATATGTGCCTATACCCCGCAGCTATATGCGTAGGACTCTTGTTAAATTTGATTGATTACTTTAAGGTCAAATATCCTTTTATTCCAAAGATACTTAATGAATAATGACATTTCTAGTGAGGTTTTTTCCTCTCATTCTGGGTGCTTTCCATGTTTTTCATTGGTCAATCAAGAAAGTGGGTTTCGAGTGATAATATATCAGGATATGGGCAAAACGCGTTGTTGTTATGGTCAAACAAAATATTTTTCCAAGAACTGTTGTTTGTTTTTGCCCCCCAAAAAGGAGTAAACTCAAAGGGCGATTCTCTACTTCTATCTTGGATAACCTTTTCCTCTAAAGACTCAGCTTGTGAAATCAATTGGCCGTCAACAACATATACCCAGGGAAATCAAAATGACACGATGTACGTCGATTGAGAGAACGATGTTTGGGTTGATTTAAACTCCACAGATGTTGAAATACCACCAGGTGAAACGCCTCAGTCGAGATATTGGCTCTAACAGACTGCAATCTTATCAATAGAACGGGCTGTGTGCATTTTGTGACTAAATTTATTACTATTTGACAATCGACCTTCTCAACTCACCCATCCTTATTGCTTAAATATTGGCTCGATAAACGAAGGATGATGGGCAGTATTTTGATGAAATATAATTCACTTGTGAACTATTGATGAAGGATTTGTGTTAAAGTAAAAGTCTGACTGTGAGTTTGGTAACTGATGTGATATCAGTTTTGCCACTGTCTTAGCTCTGTCTTGAAAAAGTTTGGGTGATTTAAATATTCGTACATTACCAATTCGATATCAATTTAGTGCCATTAGGTGCACCGTACAAATTGATTTATTGTCGGTAGTGTATTCAGGATTTGATTAGCCGGTTGATCCGTGCTATAACGGCATGTGACCTTTCTGTGTTGTCTTTTCAGCATATTCTTAAAGTCACTAATTGAAGGTGTAATTCAATGACTGTACACGCCCTCGTGTACCACCTTTTGATTCTTGCAGCAATATTGCCATAGTAACAGTACTTTACAATCTGCAAGTAGTGACTTGCCGTCTCACCAGAGTACTCCTAATCATTCTGATCTTGTTACAATTTACAATTCTGACAACACGTTCTCTGCTCAAGGGTCGACTTCCAATGACAGTATTCAATTAACTGACATGAAATCAATGGTGTGATGGAGAACTGGATCACTGCTTGCCTTGAGGAGACAGTCCATCCGGAACTGACTGTGTCATTTTCAAAAGTCTACCCTTCCTCCCACCTTTTTTTCGTACCCGATCGCCTAGCCACAAACTGTAAGCGATCTGCGAGTATGTTCGTTAAGAGCAGGTGTTATGCCGGGATACCGGTGTACGTATCCGTACCCGAGTGGCGTGTTTGTTGCCTAATAGACCGTCCACACCTGCCGCAAGAACCGGCTCGGTCTTGACTTTCCCCGGCGCCTCAGTCCGGAAAATATCATACCATCAAACATCGACTAAAAGGTCTTAGTAAACATGTAAATGCATGTCATTGTTACTTTTTGAAACACCCACCTACTCAATCGGTCATCGGTAAAAACAAAAACAAAATCAGCGGAGGAATTTGACTATAAATCTGTTTTTCTATTCTTGTTCTCAGTTTTTAAACATCACGCTATTTTAAAGCGTGAAAAGGGATTTAATTTTTTCAGTTAGTGGCTGTGTGAAATACTTACTACAACACTAAAATTTACCCGTTCAGTTTCCCTCGTGGATCTATTACTTGATAAATAATAAGTTAGTCTGATATGAAACACAATAGAGCTTAAATTGATGTGAACACTATTAACATTCCTAAATACCAAATGGAGACAGCTTTCCATTTGTATTCAGTCTTTTTTTCTATACATTCCTCTCCTTTCTACCCACGCCTCTGGCCCCAACTTTTAATGCTATTGCACTCTAAAACAGAATTGATACGGATCAGAGTCCCGTGTGGCTTGACCCACAATCTGGGTCAAGATGACACAAACATGGGCCAAACTGGTTGCAAAGTTTCTTACCACATACCGGGTCAGCGTGGATTCGGCTTCTTGGGAACCGGAATCCGGAGTAAATTCTGACCCGGTTTTTTTTTCAGAATGTATCTCATTGCATTGAATAGACAGTATTTATCATACATTAATGCAGGGCAAACCTAAATCGCTATTCTCTAGCCCCGATTGAATAGTTACATATTAAATACATCCAAGTCTTCATTTTGTTTTATCTCTTATTTCTCTTTTTAATACAGAAACGGCATTGGCGTATGGATTCTGATCAGATGGGTACAGACAGCATGCAGAAAGAACGAAACTTGATCATGCTTCAAGAAATTGCAAAATCTTTGGTGAGTTGGTTTTGAACTATCTATGTTATCTTAAGAAATCATGCTTGTTTCTTGTTTTTCTCATGTAATTATAATTGTCTGTCTACTCCAATATCTGTCCAGTATTTTATTGTCTCTTTGGCCGTCCGTCTTGTCCCATGGCTGATTTCTACAAAATGTCGACTTACTTAGTTAACTTTCATGATCCTCTTTCTACTTTACTGTTTAAAATTGACTTTTTTGGTTATCTTACTTTGTGTTTGATTCGACTTTTTATTTTCTCTTGTATGAGAGTATGGAAACAAATTTCTTAGTAATGACATACTTACATAATTGATAAGGAATCGCTTTGTGGGTCCTTATTGAATCCTGTCGATAAGTGCAGCCTTAAACAGTTTTATTTAAAAACTGTGCATGTGAATAAACACTGAGCATAAACGGTACATATTTAGAACGTGGCCCCTTACACAAGCAAAAGCTCAGTAAAACGTTACCCTATAATCATAAAACACCAACAGAAATGAAATGATATATTATAATAAAAAGATGATGCAGCGAAATTGCAGAAACGACTTCTGAAATTTGATTTCTGCCAAGAACTCTCATCGAATTATGAACAACTAAATACTCAGGATACTCCATTAACAGCATTTATCAGAATAGTTTATTGTTAGATACCTAGTCTCAATGAAGGACACGTGATATTACATGATCAATCTTTGTAAGGCTGGGCTCTTTCATTTCAAGATATGAAACTTGATTATACTTTGCTTATCAAACCATGGTATTCGCATGATGGAGAAAAGTATATTTCGTAGATCAGTGCCATTGTGTCGACTTGAAGAATGTCCAGTTATTATGGCTTGGTGATATACCCTCATATGAACTGACTTCTTAACTCTATGTCTATCAAACAGGCAAAGAAACTGGTAGTACCAACGTTGAGTGATGATGGCACAGTGCGGGACCAGCTAACGGTCGACCAATGGCGGCAGGAAGAAGATGACGTCAATGACAACCGTTGGAATTAGGCAGGAAAAGTTCTGAAATTTGACATACAATTATTTAGAATCAGGAGGAACTAAACAACTTGAAGGGAATAGGTTCGGATCTGTTTGGATGCAATTGTCTTACTTTCTTTTTCCTTCAAACATTGAGGGCGTTGCAGAGTTATGTTGTAAGAAATAGACCAGGAACATGAAAACTCTTGTTAGAAAGCTCGGTTAAGATGTTAATTTTATTCCTTATCCAAAATAACATGAACAATGATTTTGTAAGGTTAAGATTTGCAATTAAAGTGCGTAGTAAAATTAATCGGTTGATTAGTTATTGCCGGTGTACTTTGTTGTTACCGTTAAGTTTGTAGGTTTTTAGTGCATTGTATGTTTTCCTTCATGTTACAAGCGTTTTGCCAATATTGCTTTAAGGCACTGAACACGTTCTGTAATTGTCAAAGCCCAGTATTCTCACTTTGTGTATCCCAACATATGCACAATAACAAGCCTGTGAAAATTTAGACTCAATTAGTCATTGAAGTTGCAAGAAAATGATGAAAGAAAAAAACACCCTTGTTGTACAAATTAGTGTGCTTTCAGATAGGAAT
>JAUELU010000003.1:10932168-10942284 GCA_032357145.1 Evasterias troschelii
CAAACAAAGAATGAGATTTGTGTGTACGTTTCCTGGCTTGAAGTTATGACAAATTTCCAGCAATTTAAGTCGTGAGTCTTTCCCCATACTAATCCTCGATTAAGATATAGAAGATGATAAACTATTATGCGGTAGCTAGCAATAACTTGTTCCCTCTTTGTGCACCTAATATTTCTCCGCACCATGCATACCTTTGTATCAATTTATCTCCATATATATGAAATCTAGGCTAGGGTATCTATAATATTATTAGAGTTTTTCTACATCCTTCGTTTCCCCTCTATGCTCATTAACAGCTGCACTTTCTGATCTTCAAATCTCCAAGTTAATCTGTTCGGTATCTTTGGTGATCAAACACCGTGTAACGCCTATGATGTCCATCTATTTCAATCTGTATCATGAATAACTTGAGTTTATCGCAGCTGCATTCATCAGACGTAATGGTCCATGTGTCTTGGTTAAAGTATTGCTTATTCGAAAAACCTAAAATTGAGATATTTGGGATTAAATTGGGGAAAGATTTAACTCATTTTGCCATTACTTTTAATACACCAACCATTATATAGTGCAATTTAGCGTCTTGTTCCAGTCTGTTGTTTTTAGTTTGTAATTCTCCTGTTCTATAGGCCTATTTCTCAGTTTCTTCCGAATTCTTTACGAAAGTTCACAAAAAATCGTTGGAACTCACCGCAAAGCATTTTGTACAAGGTGGCGAGGAATAACATTAAATATTACGCATTAAAAACGGGAAATACAATTATAACAACTACGATGAAACGTAGCAAAAGGTGAGGCTTCTGTACGATCTGTCTATAAAGATTGTTATAACATGTAGAACTACATAACTGCATTATATAGAGTAGAACTTTGTCATACAACTCGGACTGTTGCACATTTTTTACATTTGTATTCTAAGTACAATATGTATTTAGAATCTATGACAATTTTAGTTTTAACAAGCAACATACAATTAAAGATGAAGTAGTTGATAGAAGCTTTGCCTCCGTATACGATTGTTACCTCTCTTTCCCTCGAGGGAATCAACTTCTAGGATCCTAACAAATCTTCAAGGCGTCATACAACTTGATACTCACAACCTTAGATGATATCTTGACACGCTTTTCCGAAGTGCGTTATCCTCAGTCCAACCTCCTTGGCATAGTTCTGATTCCCCCAAAGGTTCTGGCCAGTAGGGGAACCACATCACTAGTAATCACCAACCAATGTTGTCAGTGAAGAATTGTTCCGTAACTGTTCTTTGAGAGTGAGCTTGTTTGCGAACTAAACAATCCCCTTGTGTATTCCTTTGACATCTATTGGTTTCATTGACATGAATTAAAATATTCAAGGACCCGTGAGTTTCTGGTAGATTGCTCTTTAGTTTTAAGAAATGTATACGAGTAGCTCTATACAAATAGCGTTCAGTTGGGATTCTATATTCTTAGGGCAGTTCTGAAACAAACACCTTGATTAAAATGAAAGATGAATTGTTAGTTTTAGATTACCTTTAAAAACTGATTTGCAGGTAACTGAGCTGCAGGTATAATGTTCTGATTCAACCGAGACAGATGAAGAGGGTTTCCGTTGTGCATGAATGCAGTTATAGAAGGCGATAGTAATAATGAAACGTTCTTACTACTAACCAGACATTGAATGAAGGTTAGCTGATGAATCGGGTCAGAGACGAGAAATCTTCTTCTTGTACAGCTTTCTGCTGATGCAATGTTTGTTATTTAGAACCTTGACTCTAATTGTGTGTTAATGCAAAACTGCTAGGCTGGTATGAAGATTAATATGATTATATTATTATGCATAATCCTGATCTATTAGGCGATATGAAGAGTTGGACAAGTTTCAACTGATATAAATCATTCATACTTCGATACTAGCATAGTTTGAAGAACAGAAAATGTGCCAATTAGCATTTCAGTTTTGGGAGCCTCTGCGTCAACTGTGCCTGCAAAATTGTCTTTCCTCCTATGACCGTACCTCGTACCCCACCCAACCCCTAACAACATTGTCAGGTGTGCCGGTCATGTGTATCTGACATTAACTTCTAGACGAATTTTGTGACACTCAAACTATCATAAGAGTTCCTCATTAACAAAAATTCGTCAGCCAAATTGATAAGCCATTTATAGATATGTTTTACACAACACTATGACATTATTAGATTTGGGTAAACCTTTCAGACTGTCAAATCCAAACCAAACCAAACAGTGCGCTCCATTGAAATTTAAACAAGGCTAATTGGCTGGCGTTGGTCCGTACATCCGTGAGAAAACCTACACGAGCTAACGAGATGCCAGTATCGTCATTTTCTGACCTCACTATCATTTTAAACAATCGTAATTGAGCCTTGATATTGTTCTCGTGAGGTTTGATTTGCTGCAACTATAGAGAAATGAATTCTGACCTCAATTGCATTTGTTTTGACTGCTTTAGATTCTGAATACGGAAGGAAGTTTAAACTGAAGGCGAGCAATATCTTTAATAAAAATAGAAAAGCATTTAACAGTGCTGCAATAATATAAAGGGTATAGTGAATAATGTGAATTTACTAGCTGTCCCGCGATAAGTTGCTTTTAATAATACGAGATATTTTGGAAATTATTTCGTTTTCGTTTTCAGTTTGGTTGAAGCCGAAAATATGCTTTTTCAATCAGTAGATGGTCAACTCATCAACGGTCGTAATGGTTGTATTTCTTTTGGACTGAAACTATTTAAACATTTAAAATAATACCCATCACCCAACAGTTTTAAACCTAGATTGAAACCATGTCAAACTACATTTTAGATCGACCGTTTCTTAGTGTTTACACCACGTTTGGTAATTACTCAGAATATATATTAGCATAAAACCGTACTTGGTAACGAGCAACGGAGAGCTGTCGCTAGTATAAAACATTGTGAGAAACGACTCCCTCTGAAGTAATGTAGTTTTTGAGAAAGAGGTAATTTCTTACTAAAATGATAAAAGACTTTATGCATGAAGCCTTTTATTCCTATTTGAAAGCACACAAATTTGTCCAACAAGGGTGTTTTTTCTTTCACCAATTTCTTGCAACTTCGATGACCAATTGAGCCCAAATTTTCACAGGCTCGTTATTTTATGCATATGTTGGGATACACCAAGTGAGAATACTGGTCTTTGATAATTACCAAACGTGTTTAGTGCCTTTAAAATATGAATAGAGTTCGTTAGTAATGGACTTGTTCAGTCAGAGGAATAAGCGTTAACCGTTGACAGACATCCTAGTTTGAAGTTCCGCTTGGTCAATCATATATAATGCATTCTAATGGTAGACACTAGTGTGAAAGAATTATGAAAATTGTGAAGTTGGAATGTTATTATCGAGACAGCAAAGTTGATTGACGCAACCTTTGGTCTATAACGGGTTTATTTCATTTGTACATTTTTATATAAAATTTATCATAAATTATCAACATGAAAACGGACCTTAAAATGAAAGAAACTCAAAGAGAACGGATGTCTCTGCGTGTATATGTCATAATTGTTTTTGTTTCGAAATAAATACCTTGTTTGGTTTTCGTGTGGAGGGGGGGGGGGTCCGATTATTTTTTATATATTTGTTTGGGTGGCTTGTTGAGGGAAGGTTTTTCTTCTTCTTTGAACTATTCATGCCCAGGTTTTTTCCCTAATCCCAACAAATCCTGCTCAATCACGACAACACCAAACAAACTCGAGGGAGATTTATTTCAGAAGATTCCACAAGGGACATCGGACAGGACAAACACAAGTTGTCCTTTCACACGAGGTGCATTCTGTATTACAGAAATAAAATGCAAAATGCAATTACAACGTTCAAATTTAGCAGGGTAGCCTTGTAAAATAGCTCTCGTGTGAAAAGGGGTAACATGTATGCAGAGTATTGTTCATGAGAGCTCAATCTAGACTTGTGGAATTATATGGCACAATAGAATTGCTGCAACAGGATAAATTAATAAAGTAAGCAGACGTGTCTCGTATAAAGGTCTTCCAAATCAGGTCACATGGTCAAAAGCTCTCAACTCAAGCTGCAAGATTCTCAAGCTTCGGTTTCCTCAAACTTACGTCGGTCAAAAGCCTTTGGAAAGTGAAAAAAGAAAATAAGAATATTTTAGACCATAAATCATTTCCGAGATCTGAATCAATCCACCGGAGGGTGTAAAAGTCTCGAGCAGCGGTAGAGCTGATCGGTGTTCTGGTTTTAGGTTTCCGTTATTGTTAGCATTTCCCTGAGTTTGTGTAAAATGTAGCGATGAAAAGAAAACTAACATTGGCGAACATCTCTGGAGGTTTGGACATTGGGGTGAGAAAGAAGCCCCTCGGGTGCCTCAAGAAGAAAAAAAAAACATGTTGTGTCTGCAGTAACGAGGAACCTTTGCTGAGCTATCAAGTGATGAAGCAGTAATCTTAAGGGTTGCGAAAACGATTTAGAAAAAAAACGTTCGTTAAAATAAATGGCAGTTTAAGTATTTTAATTGACATGCTGTTTGAATAATGTTGTTGTAGCTGATAGAAAAGGACTGATTAGAAGTGTTTCTTACATTTGATGTCGGATTTTATATTTGTGTATTTATACAACAACACATTCAATTTGTATATTATCAATCAAGTATATTGACGATTCAACAAGATTTGTTAACTGAAGTAAAACATTCATAAGTTTGTTTTAACTGTGCATTAGCCTGTTTAACACATTAATCTTAAATTTAGCAGCACCTATCAAGATAGTTTTGAATTCAAAACACATTATTTGTATTGTCTACTTTTTGTCAACTAATTTTTCAGGCTGGGGATAAAACGAAGACAATAGTTGATTTGTTTATGAGTGTAGTGCTTTCCTTAAAAACTAGGCTAGGCCCTATAGCGAACATGGACAATAAAATAAAGATATAGCACTGAAATGTAAACAATATTTAAAATGTCAATGTTTCGTTCCACTTTCGCATTTTACCGCACCATTACAAAAAAGGAAAAAACCTTTTAAGGTCTTATAATTGTTTTGATTAGAGGCCAATAATTGATTTATATTTGGCTCGGTAGAATTGTGAAGTTTCTTTAGACCTTTACCCATAATTTTTCTTCAGTGCCTATCATTACCTGCCTACACATCGCATCCACAGATCAAAACTCAAGCAAAGGAAGCTTCATTCAGCCCAAAAGAGCAACTCTTAATATTTCATTTCTGTGTGCCATTTTAAATTTGTTCCGATTGAATAATCGCTAAATGGTGTAAGTCATGGGAGTATTGTATTGCACTCGAAATAAAAAGCATCCTGCACTCCCCATTGTCTGGGGATTTATTCTCGATACTTAACTCGATTTCACATGGTCAACATTTCTACCTGCAGGCAGTTTGCACATTTAGTCAAAGAACTCAAAATTTGCCTCCTTTTTTTACAAATCAAGAGAAACATAACACAAGCTATCATCTGTCTAAGCTATTTGTGAATTTTAAAGTAAAAATGTCAAGTTAGCAAATGTCAACTTTTTACAACTTGATCATATTTATTTGTTCCTCTTTGGTGCACCAATAATTAATCCAATCAGATTCGTTTTCGTCTATAATTTAGTCCAAAGATTACACTTGGTACCAATTGCAATTTACATTTTTAAGAACAAAAACGAATCATATTAGATGTCAGTCGGATAGAATTCCTGGATCTGTGAGATTTCTAGAGTAATTCGCTGTCTGGTTTTCCTTTATGGTGGATACCAACTTATTTCACTTCCCACCACCGTTCATTTTGTTTTCAGTACGCAAATACAAAAGATCGTGATCTGTGTATAGTTTTCTAAACGTATTTAAACAGCATAGTATACTTATTAACAGTCAGACCTTGTATTTATTTAGGAGAAAAAATGACTCTAATACGGCTGGACTTGGTTCTTATTAGTTCAAGTATTGTGTTTCTAACCTAAGTCAGTTTTTGGTATCAGTCCAGTATTTCCCCGCAAACAATCCGCTTTGGAGTCGATGTTTTGGACATGAAGACTCCAGTGGAATTGTCTCCCTTCAAGATAATTAGTTAGACGTCAGTCCGTAGTCGGAAATGTTGTTGGTTTATTCATCGTCTCAAATTTGAAAATAGTTTAAATTGGGATTGTCATTTGCATGTTTGTTGTTGGCGCATTCAAATGTTCTTGAGTTTTGTGGTTTTCTAAATTGTTTTGTTTTTCGTTTGGGTATTTTCTTCTTCGTTTTATTCCTTCGTGTTCTGCAAACATTATTAGCCTACAATTGTCTCTGTCCGAGTTTATATCTGGCACTGCATTTCTTGAATGCAGACCATGTATTCCTCTTCGGGTCATTAATATCAATACTCTTGTTGGGCACTAAAACGCGATGGGTTGCGGTATCTTAATCATATATGAAATGATTACAAATAACTAATAAATAAATAAACACTTGACAGTTTGCAGTTTCTATTTTCACGGTTATCGTGTATGCCTGTAGGGTGGATTCGTATGTAATATGAATTAACAACCATTACCACGAGTTGCGTCTAAGTGCTCCACCTGCTTAAAACTAAGAACTAGCGATACCAGAGGGAGGAAGATTGTCACAAAGAATATCTTCAACCCTAAGGAGTGATAAATCCAACTACCGTTCACTGTTCACGTAACTTACAAGACACAAGCTCCCCTCTTCGTGCTCTTCACACTACACCAGCAATGCATGGAACAGCCGTTGGGTTTCAGGCCATGTGACAAATTGTCAGTTACATTTCGTGTTAATGTTAATATAATTGATGTTTCAATTAAAGTTAAATGCATTAAGAGAACCATTACGCCATTACATTAGCCACTCCAGGTCGATACGCCAAACACCCTAAGACGACCAATGCTATTGATTCTTTCTATATTTCACGCGGTGGGAACTTAAAGGCAAACATCATCGTTAGCCATTTTAATGCATTACTCCGGGACACGTTAACAAGCCGATCAGTGTTCTGCGTTACACTCAGGATGTATGTAGCCTGACAGGATGAAGCATCATGGGTAATTGGTAGAATGAAACAAGATGGCTACCTGAGGGTCCTATACTCAATGCAAAAATCTTCAAGGGCTTAAATGGGACAGCACTCTCCTAAACTGTGTCAGCCTTCTTCTTTTTTTAAGGTAGTGTCTGCGACATTCCTTTTTCAATCAAATGGGACTTGAACAAAAATAAGACATTTACTTCATTTTTATTGAGAATTGTTTGATGTCGTCACGAAACTGCAATATTTTCGGTTTTCAAGGAAAAGTTCTTGATATCATGTGATTTCCCCAATATCCCCACATTGCCTTTCCCGGTTCGCTTCGTTCCTCGGTGATGTCAAATGCGACTGACAATTGTAGTCCAACAAATTAAGTTAACCCTCACGGAGAAATGTCTCGCATTTTCCATCAGCATTGTGAAGAAATTCACACAAAATAAATGCTACATTATAATGAGGAATATATTTTAATGTAACAGATGTTTTTAATGTAGGCCTATTCGTTTATGGTTAGAAATGTCACCCATATTTACCTCTTTCAATTTTTGAATCTGTGACACTCTGTAAATGTTATAATGTGACTAAGAAACAGTTAGATATTGTATGTTATTCGTTTCTTTGAATTGTTTGTTTTATTGTTTTTCAAAATCATACTTGGCTATAATTTATACTTTTATAGATTTTGTGAATTGTAGCTACTGAGGAAAAAAAAGCAAATCATTTCACGGTAAGTATAAAGCCATGAAGTTGAACCTAGATATCTCCTCGTTTTACCTCTCAGTTATCTCCTCGTTTTAAGCCTATAGATTTCTTTTTAACGGAATCGTTTTGAATTTTAAGTCCTACAGTTGTTTAAATAACACGCATACCGTATGTACTCCACTGAATATGTAAGTATGTTATAGAGGTTAGATGCTGTCTTAATCGTGTAACGTTAATCCGTTGAGAGTCGTATCCAGGCTGCATATACAGATCTACATCCACCAGACGTACTTGGCAGGTGTCCTTTAAGCCCACCCATCAGAACAATCGGTACCAAGTCTCTCTGATGCATAGATTAAACTGCAAACCTCATAGGCGCCAGTCTAATACGGTGACCTCACAAGTTGAACTCACGGCAGCCATATACTGTTATTCCTTTTTAAAATAAACGGGACCCATTGAACCGTATGAGCAATACTTTAAAACATGTTTTTCAAAACCACTGTAGAAGTAAGCCACCTAGATGGTAGCTTTGGCAATAACTGTGAAAGTAATATCGCTAGAGGATAGTTTACATCCACAACGCGTGAGTACCTACCGGCCCATTACACGCTTCCTACATTAGATGACTAAGAAACGAGAGATGCAAGTAATAATTACTTCATTGTCGCGTTGCGGCCGCACGCAATTAAGATGTTCCCGCTATCATTTTATTGTATATTTTGCATTCGATTCGGTGTCAGATGACGAATAAAAATCTTACAATTTTCACCCTTCGGGAATCTTCCAAAAACAGAAGGCTCGGTAATTTATGTAAAGAGGAAAAATAACTAGTGCTGTCTGACATTTGATGGTTTAATGTAAAGTGGACTGAAGCTCAATAACGCGTATCCAGTAACGGTGATCACCTAGGGATACCAGTTTTCTATGATATGAATGGTTTGTGTGGTATCCTCTCGACCCTATGGGTGTAAAATCACACGCAAATTTACCTTAAAGATTGAGAAATAGGACCTGTTTTTAACTATGATAAATGATCAAATAGCACTATACTGTAGGTTTAGTCCGAAACTTCTAACCCCATTATAAACATTGACTCTTCCGCAATCAAAACAAGAGACCGCATTAAGAAAACAACCTAATATGGGTATGAGTTAAGACCAAAATTCCATTAGTAAAGATGAAATCATTTAAGTCTTTGGAATTTAATCTTGTGTTTCAGTTCAGTTACTCATGTCTGCTGACCAGGATTACCAGATGATGTACATGGATGTATTAATGCTACAATAAGTCTAAACCTTCCTTCCTGTTGACTCTATATAGGATCATCTTAAGGTCTGTATTATGCATCTATACCGGCATCTCTCGATCTTGATGTGGATTCTTTAAGAAAACAAATAAATCGCATTTTGCACTTTGTGTTAGTCAAGCATGTAATAAAGCAAAGGATACCGTGCCGTGCACTTTTGTAAAGAATAACACCCTTCAGTGAATATCTTAATAAGGATAATATTTTCCCAATATTTGTATCTGTCCGAATTACCAAACAAAGTTTTCTTGTTATCTAATCATTTCACGTTCACCTGAACCAATCCGTTTATACCTTACATTGTAGATACTTTATACATGTTTTTTTGTATCTGTTTAATGATTCGTTGCCGCTCCCGTAACCGTAATCTCGCCATATTGATTTGACCATCAGCAGTATTTTCCACCCGACATTTGTAACTGTATCGAAAGTGCATCCAAGTTATTTTTATTGGTCCAATATTTGGTTGATTGCCTGGGTACCAACAGCTGGCCCCGGTCCCTTAGGCTTTGTGTATCAGTCTTTCATTCTGGCCGTAACAGTCTTAACTTCCTCTCTATGTAGATCTTATTTCTCATCTTGAACGTGAAGTAAGATGAGCTGTGGGTAGTGTATTGTCTTAGATAAGACTTTTATATCGTCTTGGTACACTTCATCATTGCATGATCCCAAATAAAGATGCCTATTTAGACTCAAGATAGAAGAATCCACTGGACTTCCTTTCAAAGAAAATAATTCGACAACTTGAAATAAAAGAACAACTCACAAGACAGTTTCTCTGTTAGTTTAGTAAGTGCAGAAATATAATTTTAAAATATACAACGGTTTCTACGACTTGGTATTTAAAGTAATTGTCTGAATTTCTCTTTCATGTTGACAAGAATTAATCAAAACAAACAATTGTTCTGTTTGGTATAACTGTCGCTGATTGAAACAACTCAGTCAGTTTCCATCTCGTTTTTTTTCTTTCACAAATATTTCTAACTTTAGAAATTGAAATTTGAGTTATATTTTCTATTTTTGGAAGGGGACTGGTTGTGGACATCTTTTGAATGTATTGTATTTCTAAAGATTTAAACTTAATTAATTATTATTACCTTATACCACCTCATCAT
>JAUELU010000003.1:11051168-11063595 GCA_032357145.1 Evasterias troschelii
AAAGTCATTCCATGTTTACATATATGAACAAGTACAGTACTCAAAACAACAAAACATATCCCTGGATGTAACATTCTGTGAAATCACTTGACAACTGACTGTGATTGAAGTAGCTGGCTGTAAACACACGGACAATAAAAAAACCATTTGAATAGAAATGGCCCTTCAAACTCTCAAACCCATATCAATCAATACTGGACGTGCCTAGGTAGTGTGTGCCAACAAGCAAACTGGCCCATGGTTGACCCACACATACTTGCACCTCCTGGCAACTACCTCAGCCATTACTAAAGAACTGAACCCAAGATTCTCAACTGATTTACAACCTCCTTTCACAATTACATGTAAATATTCCTTGAAGAATCACACCATGGTACTTGCCGTGAGCTGTTTGTACATACACACAACTTTACAAACTCAACGCTCTGAAGGCTGGTCATAGTACACACTGTGGCCATATTGTCTAGTACCCTCTATACACAGTGATGACTGCTCTAGTACTCATTTCATTGAAATGGGACCTGTCTAATATCTCATTCCAGCCTCAGTTTGGTTGTATTGAGTTGAATGGGAAGTTAAATAAAAACAAGATAGTCATACCATGATAACAGTTTGGGGTCCAAGATCAAGTTGTTGTTGACTCCAGCTTACCCAATATTAGAGCTCAGAGAAGAGACATTTCTAAATGAAAAATTTGAACACACGTCTGCACTGCTGTGCACTCCGAAATGAGTTATCCAGACTATTCACCCGAACATCATTGAGCACTGCTACACCAAACTAAACTGCTTTCTTCATAATTTCATCAACATACCATAAACCCAAACAACCTTTGACACCAAACGAGCATTAAACCACTATTTGAAAATTCTCAGAACACCCCACTTTGGAAAAACCTAACAATTCTAACATGATTTATGTACCCTGATGATGGGATATCAACTTCACCACAAGGGAAATACTTAGCTGAGAACAGTCACAACATAACCAGCTTAATTGCAAGGATTCTTCTGAGTTTTTAAAAAGCTATCCAGTGACAGTGTGCCCATACTATAGTGATTGATAGACCCTGTCAAATGATGGATTTAATGAAAGGATTGTGTTTTTTCTACCTACTGTAGTGACAACTGAAAAGCTATGTTGGAAAATACAAAAATACATTAATGTTTTTCATCAGTCGGTGGTTTAGGCAAACAAACTGCTTGTCTGCAGACAGAACTGCTTGAATACATTAAACAATATATATAAGGGACCTTATAAAAAAGGTGGGGTGATTCAGAAAATTCTGTGCTGAAAAGGTGCATGCCAGAAACACCTGTCAAGTAAAAAATTGTCTGGTTTTTGATTGATGAAATTGCAAGTTGCAGCTGGCCATTAGGCACTGGTGTTTCAATTGTGAAGCATTTAGAAATCATGAAATATGATAGGAGATTCTTTAAACAGAGTTTTAATTCATAGCCTAATAGATCAAAGATTTTACAAGACATCTTGTCAAAATTAATATAATAAATATGGCACATTCCAAATCGTTGTCTTGTATTCCATTAATTATTATAATTCTATTATGCGTCAAATCCTTGTCGCCTTTAAAGCACGCAGACTTTCCAGTGGAATTCATTTCATTCCATTTGGGAAATAACTAAATGGAGAAAAGCAAACTGCTCTGGGACATCCTTAGAACTAACATAAACAAGACTCTGATTGAGCCAACTCAACCAGCTTGTGTGAGTTGTTTCAACACTAACAACCCCTTGTTTGGCAGATTCTAAAATGGCAGCCTCTTGGTCAGTCATTTACAGCATGGTTGGTAATTGCTACGCACGACTGGCAGCGCAGTGTGGTCGCCCGGATGTTCTTTGTCAGTGGAATGAAAGGATCCATGCATGGAAGTTGAGGCAAACGTATACGTGTATACAATCAGATGCTTACTTTCATAATTGCATCTGTTCAAGTTAAATATTCCGGGATCAGACAAAATAAAGGAATCCAAATACATTTAGCAAAAAGCAACTGAAGCTGTCACTTTCAAAGACATGAGAAGAATATGCATTTAATGAGGATCGATTTAAATATTTAAAAAAAAGTGTTCTGGGAAATTGCCTTCAGCCCTGAAAGGTTTACCTTACAGAATTGACGTAAACTCACAATCTGAAATGTCTTGTTAGACATCAAAAATTCTTCTAAACAGAAAAAGTTGCTTCAAAGCAAACACAGAACAAACTCGGCGTCAGTAAGGATTCTAAATCTACATATTAAAAACAGAAGAGAAATAAACAGCAGCATCCAGAGGACCTCTTTTCACGAGACAAAATATTTTTCTAAGAAAGACTTCCTGCAGGTATAGGTCAATGTAGCCCCATGAACTGAATCTTGATGTCCACATACATAACTTGTCCTAGTTGCTTGCGCTTTAATCCAATATAGATGCATTCGCTGACAAAGGCGATGACTTATTACATTATTCTCATCAATATATCCCTCTCCTTGGTTTATAGTTTCAGTGACTATTCCGTCTAATAACGTGAAACGTTATATGAATGAGGAGCACATTCTAGTTAGAGAGGTTGGGGACTTGTGTATACACCGCTCAAGCAAATTTCTTAATGCGTATTGATTTCGCGGGGAAGATGGGGCTTTGAAATTCCAGCCTAGAAGATGACGACTGCCGAAGACGTATAATGTACCCGTAGTGTTACTGGACTTTGTTGGGAAGATGAGATGGGCTCATTCTGGATGAAGTCACCCTTACTTGCACATGGGTTAGATAGAGTTTCAAAACACTGGTTTGTGAAGTAATAATCAGGGGTGAGATTGTATGAAAATGAAGAATCCTGACAATTGGATTAACAGTTTAATCTTGGTGTGAAGTTAAGCCTTTAGAGCTACATTTTTGAGGTTTACTGACTCTTTAAATGATTTTTACAACAATATTTGAAGGTCTGGTCCAAACAAGGGCACAGTCTTCCACTTTTGTGATGACAATTTCACCTCTTTCAAGAAGTTGTAGGAAAATCCTGATAAATCATATGCCTGAGAAATGCAAATGATGAGAACATGAGATTTGCCAAATGTGAACATTTCTAAAAATTATTCTCAGCTCCAGGTTCCCCCTTATTCTATTCTAAGACCCAGAACCTCTCAGATGTTACAAATCAGGAGATTTACAGACTCTGTGCATCACCAGAAATATAATTAAAAAAATATATGTTTTAACACGATGTGGACTATTTCTTTCTCCTTCAGTGACTGTTGTATTTCTTTCAGGGCAATTTGAACTTGAAGGCTCTAGAAGATTTTGAGAAAATAGTGAGGTCAGCAGGAAAAAACCTTAGGAATCACATGCCTCATGAGAAACAGGCAAAATTATTCCAAAATGTATAAAGACAATGACATACAAAAAATATTACAGACACATGTTGAAATACACTTGTACAATGTATATCCCTATGTTCATATTCAAATCCCCAATAGCTTTTCATACACAATGTATGTCACTGGATTCAAACTAAAATAAAACCAATTTAAACCAAAACCGAACATCACAGTTTGGTAAATAACATTTTTTTAAACTTCCTCGGTGAACCTTGAAAGTGGAAAAATGTACAGAAGTTTGAAAGAATATAAAGTAGTTAAGACCTCCTGCAGATGCCATAGGTGAGATTAGGCAATTCCAAGTCAGGCTAAAATGTAATTGCCAAATAATGCCTTCTTTTGTCCTCAGTGAGGGTGCTGTTTGAAACTGTGACATCATTACACCAGGGATCCATTGTTAAAAATAGCAGCGACCAGTCATGCCAGTGACAGACAAATAAATGCTTTTTAAACCATCTGGAAAATTATTTGTGATTAAAATGCAAACATTGTTAATGGCTCAATGTTTCGACTCTAGCACAGACTTTCTCTGAGATCGCTGAGATCTTTTGTTAAAAAAATGTTGCTAACTAATTTAATAGTCGCCTACAGCAAACACTGGACGTAATTGCTCCCTACTGAGTGCTGACAATGAAGCCTTAGAATACATTCCCGCATCAAAATAATCATCCAAAAAAAATATTGAAAGAATTGTTTGACGATAAAAATGCTAAGGTAGAGAGTATAGAATGAGATGGATTTCTTTCAGTGCAGCACGATTGTAATGTAAGGAGGAGAAGTATGGACAAATTGGTGAAAGAGGGTCTTTGAAGGGAGGCAGGGAGGCTGGGAAGGTTTGTAGGTCAAGCACAAAGATGCAGTTCTCTCATTTAAATAGTTGATAAACCAACGCAGACAGCACCTATTGTGCTTTGTGTTACGTCCCAACCGTACTTGATCGATAATGCAGCCTGCCACAATAACCCTCTCTAATGAACTAACCCTATGGGGGTTGAGTTGCCGAATTGCATGGGGGAAGATCTCACAGAGAGACTAGATATACATTTCGCTCTCCTGAAACTGTGTTTTCTACATTAGGATTAAGTACCGCCCAACACTCCACACAGGAGCAGCCACTGTGTGAAAGGACCAGTCTTGAAAATGATCAGGCAGGCAAGAAAGTGATCGTGAAATTACAGTAATCCTAAGCGAAGCTTGTAGCCATGCATGCAAACAGTTCCACTGCACTTAAAAGGATTAAATGCTCGAAATGCAATCAACTGATAAAAAAAAATAATCATAACGAACGTTGGAAAAACCAAGCAATGCCAGCGGAATGAAGTAACAGACTTTATGTATCACAGAAGACAGCACCATAATCATACGTGTAATTGCCACAAGTCCCAGATTGATGTAACGGTAAGCCGGAGCAGGGCTTTCACACGCTGTCAACTTATATATTATCTGACAAGACAGGAGAGAAAAGGGAAATGCTAACCAAAGCCAAAGCTGGGGAATATGAGAAAAATATGTCGCTGCCGGCTTTGTGTGGCATATCTCTCATTCTCTGGATCATGTTTGAAGGCAAAGGAAAGAGATTAAAAGGCAGCTGTTACGGGAATCACATTCTCATGTATGAGTTATGGCAGAGTGGCATCAAGTACACTCCTAATGCACTCCAGCTGAAAGTTATGACCAAATACATGAAAAGTAGGTACAATTGTCAGTAGGAAGTATATTTTTATTCAAATTTCTTCATTATGCTGTGTTGTTTGTTAAGTTGTTTTTCTGTTGGGGGACACTTGCTAAATGACAAATACAGGTGAGTGAGTAGCTTAAAGTTGAAACACTAAATTTGAAATCTATTTCCACTTTTAATCAATGTGAATAAATGATGTGTTGATATGAAAGCCTGACTGACCTCTGGATGACCTTCATAAACAACAGCTTACATCAAACTGTTAGTTAATAATAACTGATATGAGCTAGAAGTGTTAGTACATACCACTAATAAATAAAGTTGTCTACATAATTTATGAAAATGTTTGCTGTTAGAAGATGATTGGATTACAGAGTCTTAAAAAAGGGTTCTGTATAAGTAGACCATAGCATGTTAGGAGAAGCTTTAAAGGATCACCAATTGGTAAATACTTTATTTATGGCGATAAAAACTTACTTGGTAAGAGGCACTGCAGTTGTTGATTGATAGTATTAACTATTTTGAGAAAGGATTTTTCTCAAAGTAATAAGGTTTAGATAATTTTTCACCCAAAAACATTTGGATTTGAGAACTGATTCATGCATGTATTGTTTCTCAGATTTCTGAGAGTTGGTGTTTGTTTGCAAACGCTGTGGCCACAATACTGTCACCTCCCTGGATGGAATCAATGCTCTTGTGAAAATAGTCAAATACCCAATTATAAACCACAAGGGAAACTGACAGAATAAATTTGAAAATATTGTGACAAATGTTGCTGTTTTCTCAACAAGTAGCTACTGTATTCGGCTTTCACACATGACTTTTATTGTATCTTTCTCTTACAACTTTGCCTGTAAATCAGCATTGTGACGACAACCCAATCCATAACCCTAATTTTAACTATAAGCCCTTTTTAAATGACATTGCTAAGGAGGATAGTATGTACCATGCGAACCTTCAATCATTTTTGAACATTTTATTGCTTTAAGCTGATTGGATAGCTTAGGATCCGAGTACGAAGGAAACTTCCTGATCTAATCCTCTGGGACTAGTTGACTTGGGAATTGAATGTCAATGGATATACTTAGATTGAGCTTTAAACTTTATTATTGACAGGACAAGGGAAAAATCGTACAGAGTAACATTCAGAAAAACAATGTTTGATGCAAGGTGCATTATTTCAATTAAATTAACCTAGTTGGCAAAAGAAGGTCCCTGTATAGAATTTCTATGTCTCAATGTTTTGAGTTGGGGTCCTTTTTCCATTATGGGAAAGACATACAATCACATACATATGTAGAGAAATCATTCAAGAGTATGAATGATGGATTCTGTTCGGAAAATTTGACCTGTGACGAGGGAACCCAGTAATCCGAATAGGATCTGTTTACAACTTGCCTGTAATGCAATCTACTACCTAAAGAACCTCTGGCATGCAGGATTCATAATCCAGTCAGTAATTTATCTTGCCTGTCATTTTTCAAAGAAATTTGGTGGAGAAGAAAAAAAAAGAAAAAAATGCGACAAGAAATGTAAGGGGACAAATTTGTACAGCAAAATGCCAAACAAAACTGGACTGAAATGTGAAACCAGCATTTTAATGATATTTTACAAAAGCTGCTGTAAAGTTGGGGGGGGGATCCAGAGAAGAGGAACTTTTGACATTGGGGGTGTGGGTGAACTTCCTCGAATTTATCACGTGCGAGGTAACTGCTCCACCTAGATCTGGATCATGCATACTCACGTGAGAAATCTACTGAAAGGTCAAAGTTGCATCTCCATGGAAAATACAAACTAAGAAGGGGGTGATATAAGAAACTTTCTTGAGACTCGAGGAGTGATATCAGATCTTTGGGCTACAGCAGTCACCGCATCGTGGCTTACAATTAGATAGGAAACCACAGATTCATTGAAAGCACCTGACATACTGTACTTGATTACTATGAAGATGCAGCCCAAGGCCTACCTAGTCAGAGGCGAGAAAGGCTCACCCATGAGAACAGCTTTGCAAGAAAACTACCTTATATCATCTGGAAGGAACTCTCACAAATATTACATCCACATGTTGGATAACCACTGACTAAAAACGATGGGAATCTTGAGCATGGTTGACCTTTGAAGATTCTAAACCCTGGATTTGACAGTGGTGGGATTTGGACCTAGATCAATCAGGTGAAAGGGAGGTTAAGCACCAGCTTTAGAGTTTGGCTGAAACACACTTTAAAATAATCAATTCCACATGTTGAATAACCACAAAAAACATAAAGACGCATCCAACAACTTTATTCACAGTTGACCTTTAAGCATTCTCAGAACCCATCAGCCATGGATTTGGTAATGCAGCCAGGGTGGGATTTGAACCTAGATCAATCAGGTGAAAGGAAGTGAAATACTTGCTATAGATTTTGACTGGTGACACTTTCAGGCTTGAGGAGTTCGCTAATCAATTTGTGGGTTAGAGAGGGTAATCAGACCATGTGTCAGAGTGGGGTGTCCACTAGGAGAAAACTTGGCAATCTGATTCAAGCCAGGTGTAGTGCTCCAAGACTTTCAATTTCTGCCAACCATCCCTGTTGATCATTCTGGTTGGATTTTGTCGGCTATGTCTCACCAAAAGAAATTGTCTTTAGCTACGGCTAGACCCCTGTTCCTGCTTAAGTTTTAAAGTCTTAACTTTCTCTGAGGACATACTTAGACTCGCAGGATAAAAATGAAAGACATTCTGGAAATGCAGTGTTGAAGGCTGGTCAATTGAAATTAAAATGCTCTCGTTCGTTCTCCGCATATAAAGTAAGCAACTATTTATCAACTGTATTTTTAATCAGGTAATTTGCATGCATTTTCATTTCACTTCATTCACTTTCATCAGACAATGTGTCTGTGCTAAACGCATTACATATTGAACATAAATGGAGTATCTTTTCAGAAAAATATTGCATTGAGACAACTTTTGGATATTCAAGTTTCCCTGGTTTCCATTTGTGAATGCTGTGGCCAGAGATGCAGCTGGTACCCTCTGTCACCTTGCTAAATCGGATGGATTTAAGATTCTCATAAGAAATACTGGGACAGTTGTTTTGCTGTTTCTCAACTTGCAGACACTGAACTCAGCTGAAACTTTCACAGGTGACTTTTATGTATATTTCTTGATAATTCGGCCTATAAATTAGCATTTTGTTGACAAAAACCAATCTATAGCCAAACCTTTAAATGCATATTTGTCAATACACTGCTGACATGCCAAAAGTAAGTATTGCAAAATTTGCAACTACATAGGGCTACACATTTCAAATTTTCAAATAAAATAACAAAAGCAATTAGTTGGCTTGATATCTAATCATTCTGATCAAAATATTTGATGAAGATCCGAGTCTTTATAAATAGATTTTCATTTTCTACTTAACAAGACTTGCATTTGCTTTGTATTTTTGATGTGAAATTGGCCCCTGTGCAAAAAAACTGCGCTACTATTGACTAAATATTAATCAAGCTTTGTTAATAAAGCACCCTTCAAACAAACAAAAACAACAACCAATAAAAAATCAATGAGTTCTCTGTAATGTTGAAGGCGCTACAATACAATGACAACTAGGAAGAGAGCAAGGTGTTGTTCTACTGCTGAAAAGTGAAAGTGTTAGATTTCACAATTTGACCCGAAGCTGAGCGAGGTCAAATTTGCTCATAGTACTGGTTCAATTTCTATTAATATCAGGAACATAATCCACTTAAGAAAATGTGTCATGTTTTACTTAAAGTAATCAAACACAAGGGCAACTGAATGGGTGAATTTTAATCAATGTTGGGTTAAACAAAGATAAATTGACAACAGCGGGACTTGAATGTGCAAACTCCAGATTACACTGCCAACACTCTACCAACTGAGCCACGATCTAGCCTTATGTGTTGGCGGTCTCCCTATTTTGTTGAGGGGTTTCCAGCCAGAGCTATACAACCTGTAACTGCAGTATAAGCAGGGATCATACCCAATACAACCTGGGATGCAACTTTTTTGTTTCAAATATCAAGTAATAAACAAAATATTTTTGAAACAGCATTTTAATAATGAAACTGTACTATAAAGCTTGGTTTGACAAATGCCAACCCTACCAGAAAAGAACAAAATATCACAAATAAAATACAAAATGAGAGTTTATAGAATAACAACTTTCTCTTGACAGGAGCAAATAACCAAATAATTTTGTCTCACAAATTTCACTTGCTTACTTATATTTTTCATTTTTCACAAATAAAAGAGGAAAGATGGTTATCATGTTAGATTGGACTAAGACCGCTGGCTCCAGCCATTGTTCTAAAAGTAGAACTTGTAAAAATAAGGGCTCCTAAAATTGCAGAAATTGCAATAAATCACGTTACTTGGCAGCATGCCCACAGTGGACAAAAAAACCAATTGAATTATTTGCCATGAGCCACAAGCAAGAAATGGAGAATAAAGACAGAGATTATTATGAGGTTCTAGAATAGATCTTTGAATATTTTATGGAGGATACAGAGTCCCCTGAGGAGAGTTAAAACTGCAAACATCTTAGGCATGGACTCCTGGGATAACATCACTAAGAACCGCTTTTAAATCATGAGCTTTGTCTAGCATTATTTATCATTGAATCGTGAACAAATTCTAGAGTGATACAGCGAACCTTGTTTTCTACTTATTAATCACAGAGAGGTTTTAAATTGAACAGAACTATGAACACTTTAGGGACAATGTGTAGACCTAGTACACTAGTACACTTTGAGCTCAAATTAAAATATAACCCAGAGTGCAAAATTATAAATTATTTACATACAGCTTTATAAAAAATGTATCTAAAAAACACTTCTCACATTCAAGAAGTAATCTAATTATGGTATCATACCAACTACAAAAAAGAATGTCACAGAAAATGACTTTAATACTAAAAGCTCCATTGACTCCCTTAGTTTAAAAATATAAAAGAACAGATGCTATAAAAGTACTCTGATGAAAGTATTCCTGCTATTTCTCAAAAATGCAGCTTATATTGTAACCTGTCACATCTCATATCCTATTATTTTATTACTTAGAAATGTATTGAAATTCAATCAATAATTACTATGGCGTCAGGAAGATACCATATTCCCTATTTTGAGAGTCAATTTACAAAAATGCGTGCTTGAAATGTGTGCAGAGCATTTACATGATACTGTAGCAATTACACCCTGTACATTGTGATACATCAGGTGATGATATCTGTTGATGAGGTCAGGTGCCAGAGGTCAGGTGTCAATGGCCATATCTGAGCTGAGTTGGTTATAGACCTTTCTATTGCAACGTCACAGCCCAAGTTTTTGCCAACCAAGGTTGGAAAACTATGGAAAGCCATAAATGCAAATCAAAAAGAGATAGCCAAATTTTGTAGCAATGTCACACAAAATATTCAAAAAAAAAAATTGTTGAATTTGTTGGAAACAAATCAACTAATCATTTTAGTTCATGAATCTTTACAGAAAATGTTGAATTTGGTCACAACATTTTTAACACGATTGAATGTTTTGCTAACATTCCACCGGCCATGCCAACCGGGCGCACTTTGTTTATCAACAATGGAAAGGACTATGGTCATACTCATCCCTTTCATTGACGCTTAACACTACATGAATTTGAACATTCCTTATGTATCTACATGTACCACACCATAGAGCAAGGAACAGAACCCTTCCAGATGCCTAGAAAATGGGAAAAGCTCAGACCTAACTAAAGGAGAACCACAGACCCAAGAGAAACCCAGGCTTTGCCACATCAACTGAACTTCCATCAATTTCAGTTGCACTATTAGAGAAGCTATCAGGACTAGTAGAACAAGAATTCTCTGCCAGCCTGGAATCCCACTAAGAGAGGCCACAGATGGCATCTGTTGCCCTGCTCTTGGCCTTCTACCCCCTTCAAATTACTCCAATTGAAAGATGTTGACACCCATGGTCTTGTTTTGTAATGGAAGTTTTGCAAAATAAAATGACCTTGCCATTCCAGAAAAAATTTCAATGCCAGATGAAAAGGCATAGAATGATGATAATGACATAAAGACTGTAAATATCTTGCGACCAAGTCACTCAGGTACTTTGACCCACTTCTCTGATGGACTTAGAGTCCCTTTCCTAATAAACTCACAGGATCTCGTCTTAGTAAATCATAAGCGAATACCATAACCCATACTTCACAACACAAACAGTAACTTAAGCCCAGGAGAAAAGAAAATAGGTTTAGAAAAAACTACTACTGTGAAGTGGGTTAAAGTCAATTTTTAATGAAGGTCAGACATGTCAGATGGGAAAAGGCAAGTAGCATGCATGTTGGCTTATCATGAAGTGTATGTATTTTCTCAGACTTGTAAAGTGACAACTGACATCATATCATATTTTCACCTCTATGGAGAGACCATTCTACCTCCATGGAGAGACTAACTGCAGCTATTTTTCCCTCAAAACTTAACAACAGTCACTGACTATTATTCGTCAGTCAAGAACTAATCCCTCACACACACAGGGCAGGGGGTCATAAGAACAATACAAACTTAATCTCCTGGGGTGAAACACAAGGTACTGGGGTGAATGAGAAAGAGTGATCTATGGCTTATTCTTTCTGATTTCTCCTGGCAACCTGAAAACAGTGCAATTAACCTTCATTTCTTGTTAATGTTAGGACGCAAAGCCCAATGGAAACTTATAAAGTCCTAGTTCAAACAAGTGAAAATCGGCCAAGTCTAAACTGGCAGTTATACATGTATTCTTTATCAAGAACTAGTTTCTCGTTGGAACAAAATTATTACATTTTACCATTTGGGCCTCAGGCATTCCATTACAAAATTTAAAAAACTGACTTCACTAATTGATCCTTAACCCCAAGTTTTCTTCTATTACCATAATAAACATCCTGGTCAGAAGTGATCCTACCCAATTCTATTTCAAACAAAATTATAGCAAATTCAAGTCTCCAGCTCAGATTTTTTCCCCAAGTCTACAAATTTCATGCTCTGTATAAAAACAAAAAGGCAAGATTTAACTTTCTAAGCCAGGTTTCAACAACATTCTTCAAGATTAAAAAAGCAATTCAAGAACTCTCAAGGTAAAGAGCATGCTTCTAGGAATTCTTCTGATCATGGTTGGTCACCCCACAAAGAGAAAAAAACAAATTAGAGGGATATGAGCAGGCAGGGAGATGTCAAGCGCCTGTGCTGAATGATGATAATGAGAAGACGGGTTAGATTTCAGTCTTTTGGTCTGGATTTTCTCCAAAGGCCACAGATGAAAAGTCAAGAAGTTTTAAGTGAGAGTGTGAACCATTTTCTCAAGCAGGGGGTCCCAATCTCACTATGAGATGCTTATTTTGTAAGGGCTTTGCTT
>JAUELU010000003.1:11074294-11094888 GCA_032357145.1 Evasterias troschelii
AAATTTTCACAGGCTTGTTATTTCATGCATATGTTGGGATACACCAAGTGAGAATACTGGTCTTTGACAATTACCAAGCGTGTACAGTGCCTTTAAGACATCCTCCATCAAAACCTTTTGTTGAACATACATTAAACTTCACATAAATGTTGATAGATTTTTATCAAAATCAAAGAAAATACTCCAGGTACTTGTTTACCCCCAAATACACACACATCATGATGTGATAATTCTATGGTATCTGGAACGATATTAAAAAACAAGAAGCCATGACGACTATGAACTTTTATGTATATATTTGCAGAACACGGTGTAACTATGGTATCCAATGAGCCGGAAGACAATCCCCTTATTATCTAACTTCAGCAATACACAAACCCATCAACACAAGATAGATAAAAATACACTTCAACCACACAAAAGCCTGCCATATTATTCAGCCCATTTTCGCCAGCTATTTTTTATTTGTACAAATTCACGATCCTTGTCCTTTAGTTAATCGGACCGAGACTACATTGAAAGTAGGTATCGTGATGGCAATTGAAGACCGCTCGTTAGATCGTTAACACTTGAGCACACACAGATATCCTTCTAGGATTATCTAACTTCTTTACTTTGAATATAGATACAACTCTTTACCCTGGCCATTCTGCCTTTGACAATGATAAAAGCATTTGATTATTAACAATGCATACACAAGAGCCTGGAACCAATGACCTTTCCACAAGGAGTTCATTTATCAAAGTGGAGACTTTAATGTGAGGCAATTGTGTGAATCTATTTGAAGTGAATGGCCAATTATTGGATATTAATAATATTCCTAATTTACTTGGTAACTATGGTATGGCACTTGGGGTTGGATTTAACTGTTGTCATATGTTGCAACCTCCACAGTACACTTAAAGGTATAACAATTCTTGAAAGCGTAAATTATTTTTTGGTGAATAGGCCTTCATCATATCCAACCTGTGAAAATTCATCACATGGTCATGTTCTAGTGTAAACAATAAAATACAATTTAAAAGGTTTTGAAAAGGAGTTTGTGAAGTTGATATCAGGTTTAATCAGTTTGCAGAGGACACAACAACATGCAAATCTATTACACAACACACTGGGGCAGTGTTATAAAATGGCTTAAGCTTCTTCTTTTTTTTTGCTTGTTGGGGGACCTCATGTGTGGTGAGACACAGTAGCAGATTGCATTTACACAGGCAACCTTTTCATGATTAATGGGGAAAAGATTTCTAATCCTGAAACGAACTGGTTAAAACAATTGCAGCCACTGAAATAAGCAGTGGTAATTTGTGGAGTCCCAACTTTGACCATAAATTTCAGTCAGAAATATTTGTCTGAAGGATTGCTGCTAGTGAACTTTGCATATATTTATTAGAGAAATTTTACAAAATTATTTTTAAGCAAAAACAAGCATGGAACCAGTCCTAAACTGTGCACATCACATTGTATCTTGGTTGGTAACCCTTTTCCAGCATGTCCAGTGAACAAAATTGTTTCTACTAAGTAAAGTGTTGTGCTTAAACAGCTCAATGAACTTTGGGCATGGTGTTCCTCCTTTATTTGCATAGTATTTACTTCTACGTAGTTACAATCCCTAATGGTGGCTTACCAGATAAATGTTTTTCATGATCAGACCATGACAAAAGAAACACCTTTCTTCCTGATTTCCGCTTAGGAAACCCAAGAGCCCTTCTAACCTGCCTTTTTAAAAGTGCATTCCCAGGAGTCTACTGATAGATGCAATATTCAACAAATTTCACAAGAGATAAGCTGTCCTCCCTTGTCAAGACCTAGCAAGACCATTCATGTTCCGCAACATTAGCAATGTAAATGACACCAAGCTACTCCACTATGGTTACTCAAACACGCTCTACATTGATATTTATGCAGGCATCTGACCTCAATGCAAGTTGTGTAACTACATTAACATGTACAGGGCTTTTCTCTTTATTTCTTTAGTGACAAGCAAGTGGGACAAGGGGTGTGTTTTCGCAGTTGTAACCAATAACTGTTTCGGTTGAATTGCCTAATGGTTAGTCACTGGCCAATGACCAAAACATTTGTTACAGCCACCCAAACTCACCCCAGCTTGTCGTTTCGTGAGCCCATATTTCATATTAAATAAGGATGCTTTTCAACACTGAACTACGCTAGCACGCAGGCAAAAATTCCCTGCTAACCCGTGAAATATGCTTGATGACGTAAGCACAGAATTCCCTGCTTCCGTAAGCGCCAATTCTTTGCTTACAGTAAGCAGAGCCATGAAATTTGACCCAGAAGATCTAGAAGACCCATGGAAGATACATCAAGAAATAGTTCCATCTCTCACCTTGTGAGTCAAATCACAAGACAATATTGGGAGGTGCAAATGGTTCTCACTGCATGGGGAAATGCACCAAGAAACACTAAGCCATTTTTGTGGTCAAAATGGCATGGCAGCAAAATAAAGTCAGCCCATGGATGCTTTTTCGGGGAGACAAGTTACTTCAGCCTTGGGTATGTGGCAGCTGGTTGAGTAAAACTTCCCTGCTAGTGACTAGCATAAGCACTTAGGTGTGTTTGTTTTTATTCATGAAATATGAGCTGTTGTTTGATTGTATGAAGCCATTTAATGAAATCATGAAGGAAGGAAAGGAAGCTACATGTTTGTAGATATGGTAGGATAAATATCAATGCACTTGTTTCCCAGGATTATGAATCACTCACACTCATTAAAATTATTTTTCTTGAGTCACATGATTTGTAATTTTTTTTGGTTTATCTGGCTGGGCTTTGGGAAAATTGCCAACACATGGTCTGTCTACGATAGACAATGTAAATGACAGATGAACATTAGGTAAAGGTCTGTGTTTACCATTGGAAAATGTTAAGAGAAAGGGCAGAGAGAGCAGCGTCATCAACCCTTGCAGAGTGTCAATTCTTAAGCACTTTACAAATGTTCCTTAGTATATTCTGACGGTGTTTACATAAACTTTTCACGTAACACTCCATTCTTGTCACGTCTGCTTTTTAACATTGGAATAGTAACAGGCCTATATGATTGACTCAACAAATATAACAGTTCACAAACTCAATTTAGCAGAAGTGCTCATGAAAGGGGAAGGAAATCTAACTCCCTTTTCCCGATCAAACAAAATAAACAACCAGACTTATCTAGACAAACAACTTTGGAACTTCAAATACGAAAAAACAGAATACAATACCGTCTTCAATTTTGTATAGCACTAGGGGGAAGGGGGAATATTAGTTGAGACGTTGCATCTCTGATAATCACAATCATATGGGGGAAAAGTTTCATGCAAAATAAACAGTCAGACATTTTACAAGTTCTTGTATGATCTAAATTTAGGCTATTCCCTAGCATGAAGTTGAAATACAATCCTAAGGCACATGTCTCTCATATATTACACACAATTACTAACACTCCACTGGTTCTCTGCCTGAAGCACCAAGTACTTCCTCAACAGACATCACTTGATGACCCCAAGGGACAAGGGAACCAGCTATTCCAACAAGATGCCTCTTTTTGATGAATTGTCTGATTTTATTTGAGAAATCAAAATCTAATTTGTCAAATTGTTTTGTTGATCACAGCACGACTGATGTTCTTTGCCCCAGTGCTCTCCCCAAAAATTAAGTTTGCTTGCAGTCCCTTGCATGATTGTACAACTATTCAAAAACTATGTTAAATAATGTGGGATCATTTAACATTGCCTAGTGAACTCCAATCAAATTAACTCACGACTCAAGACAGACAACACTTCAGTGAATGATGTCTCTTGTCTAGTACTGCACAAACACTTTCTCATCAATATGCAAGTTTTGCTATGATGAACATTATGACAAAACACATTACTAAAATCGTGGAATGATGAAAATGTTCCCTTCACTTGAAGTTTCTGGAAATTTTAAGTGGTTTCTGTGGAAAGACAATACAGATAGTGTTTAATTTGGCAGACTACTTTCACGTAGCCCATGGTTGCATGAGTATCTATGGACTGCCATGGAGTTGTGTAAGGGCACCCTCGGCAATCTGACAGAAGGTTTTCCTGGTGGATGGCACGTGTTGTAAGCACAAAAAGCACACACTTTGGCACGCACTAGGATACAACCGACAGAAAACTGGAACCATCATCTCTTGACTGATAAATACTCTTTACTTTGACCATGCTCTGCAGATGACACAGCATAAACTGAGATGAAGTTATGATGGGATTGCAAAAGTGAAAGGGAAACAAATAATCACAGGGTCTAAAAAGAAATTTAGATTGATTGTTGGATTAGAGTGATATGTTTACACCTATTTGTTCATTAACCTGTCAGATATTGGAAATTGAAGTTAGTTTAATTCTGGGTCTTTTCTGGTTCATTTTAAAGATAATTTTGATGGAACAGTGGAGCTGTATACAAAAGGTTTGGAAATATTTATGATATTGCAACTGGAATTTCAACATTTTATCACCATTTTCACGAAAAGGCAATTTAGCCCCTGCAGCCAAACTTTCATGCTTGGAGAATGATGAGTATTTAACTGTACGAACAAGGTCTGTGTGCAGGACGTTATTTATAGACCAATGCCTAAATGAAAGTGTCTGTTCCTGAAAACTAAAATTCATCTAGGTCTTACAAATTGCCTCTTAGTGAAAAAAAATCAAAACACAGAGTAGTCTTTTTTGACACCGTGTCATTACTATTTACTTCAAAGTAAAAAATGATAAATCTAAAAGTGGCTTTTCTTGAAAACTCTAAACTGTAATTTGGTTTATATTGTCCTTGAAACTTAGGGAAAATGTTGATGTCGATGTATGACATCAAAAATGTGTAAATACACTCTTTTTTTCAAAATCTATTTTTTAGTTTTTATTTTGTTATACATTTACTTTTTGTGAAAACGGTTACAATTTGTACCTTTTACAATCGCGTTAGGCAAGCATTTTGGCCTGAAACCATGGAATATTTGTCCCATCTGAAGGACAAGCCATTCGGGAAAACAGTGCATTGTTGAAGGACACAAGGTTATCAACCAACCATGCCTGATTTCACAGAGCTGCTTAAAAAACAAACAGTTAGTAAGCAAAAAACAGTTTTGCTCACCAGATCAAGGCTTTCAGCCAAACTACCATACCCAACACAAAGGTTTTGACAGGTTTTCTATTTAGTTTTGTTGAGCAGAAAAGCGTTACACAAATATTTCTGCTTACGCAGCTCTATGAAATTGGGTTTATGCTGGGATCTTGATCAAAATTCTAAAACTATTGTCAGTACTTAAAGACTGCTCAAACAACAAGCGTGAATGTTAAGGTATTCATTTCTCCTGAAAACGACAGCCAGATTTCTCAGCTTTAATTGTGACAGGAATTGGATTCTTTCAGAATGACAACTAGTAGGCCAATGCTTTTATCTTTTCTTCTTTGACAATTCAACTTAATCCCTACTGAATGAATGGATTACCAACTCAATAGGACACTCAAGAGAGAAATGTCTTGAAGAAAACCCTTCAGTCTTCCATACTACTTGCCCTAGTTTGTGGCAGGCGTTGCTTTTTTATACTCCGGAATGGCAAGATTTAACACAGATAAAACACATTAAAATATAGGTCAAATAATTTCATAAGATGAGTGAATTACATATATGGTAGCAAGGAAGTTCTTGGTTTACCGCAACTCTAGTCCGCAATTTCTTGTCTTAATGGCAATTTCTCCGATAAAGGGTCTGTAGTCTTAGCTGGTACACAATACAAGGTGGCAATACAAGAGTCTCAATAGACTCGGCTGGTAACCAAATTAGCACACTCAAAGCATCCTTGCACTGGATTCAAATTATGAATTTTGGAAAACGCTGTTGACCAAGGGCAGTGTGAAGTGTTGTTTTTAGGTTGTTAATGGAAAGGCCAACCTGTGACTCTATATCCCCAGTGTTACTTGTACTTCTGTGACATATGCCCTTAAACATAGCATAGCACAAGGCAAATAAATGAGAAGTGTCAATGAATTTCACTGAGCTGAAAATGTTGGAGCGTTCAATTTGTTGAAAGGTCTAATCATCGGTATTCAGAACTGACGTCTGAAGGTTCTGTAGACAGGGCCTTTAAAAGCCTTGTCATCTTAGATCATGGGGATGCATTTAATGTATGGTTCAGCAAAAAAGATATGCGACTTGATATTTGTCAATATTTTCTTTTTGTGCGAGAAAACTACTTGAGCTCCAACAGAGTGTAGTTTGATTTATGTTATTCAAGCTCAATCTCCATCTTTCAACCTCTTTTTTACATTGGTATGAAATCCCTCAACCTGACGGCAACAAACCTTTCGTTAAGCTCAGTAACCACAAAACTATCAATCTACCGAACCTAAGACAAATCCCAAATACCTTTAGCATGTTGGACTAAGTCATAGTATTACGTAAACTGCCACCAGCGCCATTTAATGAACAGTACCACAATATCAGGACCAAAGAAATCATTTACATTATGTCATTCCACTGCTGCCATAATGATTTTATTATTATTATTTTTTTTTTCAATCAGAGAAGATGCCCCTCAGTTCAATCGTAATTGAACGAGAGTTAATTGACTTACAGTACGGAGACAGAGACGGAACAAGACTGAGGGAAAATGATACGGATGGACCAACTATACGTGACGCAAACACTCCACGGACGTGTATGGACAGGTCTGGATTTGCAATCCCATCATCCAAAGACCTGGGAATTCTGGAAATGTCTCAAACATGCGACCCTGCTCTAGTCTTGCGGCACCGCATACACCAATCGTGCGTACGTGTGTCTTCGGTGCAGTATAACTGAACAGTACATGTGGTTAGAGCACAGTTGTGGTTAATCATTTACGCGTAGTTGGTCAATGAATGACCTAATAGTGGGAGCCCAAGATGATGGCGATCTTTTACTCTAATATTTCCTCTCATGTGTAAACATCATTTGTAAGTTTAACACTTTCTGATTTGCGTCATTTTGATTGTTTGTTCTTTAGGACACCTAGTATATGCAACAGAAAAAACAGCAAGTTTAAATAACACAAATCTGAGAAATTTAAACAAAAAAGACCATTGGAAATTCAGGACGCTGCTGAAGTTGGGTAGAGCATGGACAGAGCACTATTACATGTGACTGGTCAACATGTACATCTGCTTCCCTGTAACACCTAACGTCACCACAAGATATCTTGTTTGCGCCATTTTGAGTGTAACTATGCATGGCAAATCGTAGGTGATGGCGGCGACACGCATGCAGTTTCCTGTTATACCTGGCGTCACCACAAGATATCTTGGTTGCGCCATTTTGAGTGTTACTATGCATGGCGCATTGTAGGTGACGGCAGCGACATGCATGCAGTTACACACGCACTATCTTTACAAGTTGTTTGACTCCAAAAATGGCCACATTAGGCGTTAATGCTTGGGGTTATAAACCAGTGTTCTCCCTAACAGTGGTCTGCAGGCCAAACGCCAATTAAAACACATGAGGACCAGTTATAATTTACTCCAAGCAATCTGGCTGGCTAGTTCAGTGTTGAGAAAAGCATCCCTTTTGAAACAAGGACTAGTGAAAAGCTGATGGACAAGTGAAGTAACAAGCTAACTGGTCCTGCTGGCCAGTCACTAAAACAGTTAAGGGCAAACCCTAAATTCAAGTATCTACAAGTAATACAAACTTGACAGTGAAGAGTTGGTGAATTTAGAGACTCGTGAAGATCTATTCTAGCTTCTCATCTCTTTTTAGAAACAACGATAAACAAATACTGAAGCACTGATGTGCCTGTCTAGTTTGAGCTCAGAGAGGGAAGCTAGTATTAAATCTTGTCTATCGGTTTAAATTTGTGCGTAGTTTGTTGGTTGGAAGAAACAGACATATGACAGTATCGACTTAAGCATGGACACCCATGGACTTATTTGTTGGCCTGATATCAATTTTCCTTGAAGATGCTGTGCTGTTGATGTGAAGGGCAATCATGACGAGCAGAAGTGACGTTGAATCAATCCTGGGAAAAATAAGAAGGGCAGTGGGGGCCAATTATCCACCATACCTAATGATTACTTGGAATAATTAGGAGCAGGGACAGTGTCGATCTCTCATTGCCACATCATGAATTGGTTTAATTAGGTATTTCTTATTATAACAGTCATCTATTTGAGAGTACATGTATGTCCAACAGCTAAACGATACAATCTTCAACCAGTGGAGTGAGGCTTATAACATGCAAAGTACCGTGGACTACATGTACTCAGGGTTACCTGGTATCCCCCTCATCTCAGCCGATAACAGTGTTTACTACATCATTGATGGACTGTCTGGATGTTGCACAGGTGCCAAGGGATGGAAATTCCTTTCAAGCGAGCTACCAGAACATGAATCAATCCATGTATATCTATTTCGTCATCTGCTTTCAATTTTCTCATGGCCATCCGGGCTGAGCGGGTGAAGTCCTCGTTATTTGAATTTCATTGGTATTATTATATATAAATAGCCTGGAGATACCACTGCCCTCCCGTCAATGCATGCTGGCACAATGCCAAAGCATTGCCGAGTTGGATACCCGCAACCTGATCAGAACTGAGTGGTATTCATTTCTCTCAATGTCATTACAAACAAGAAAACAATATAGTTAGGTATATCCACATGGGTAAATTAAGTTAAGTCGGACTGAATGTTGTCACCGAAACAGGGGTGGGGTAGACCTACTCTAAAGTAAAAATCTTTCTGCAAAACGATCAGGAACTTTTTTGAGTACGTCTATGCAGCTACAGCAACTTACTGTGACAGCAACAGCAACTTACTGCAGCAACATCAGCTTGCTGCAGCAACAGTAGCTTACAGCAGCAACAGCCCTTTTTGTCCTGCTTGGAGCCAATATAGTTCATTGATAATCTCCTCCAGATAGTTGCAGTTATTGACAGAGGTGGGACTGGTATAATTGAGTCTCAAGGGAACCAACACTCAAACCTATTATTATGAGAGATTGACTACTTGGATCCTTCACAATTTCAAATATTTGAAGGATGGACAACATTTTTTCTTAATCTCTTTTTCAGACCTGTTTTTCCAATTCCCTTTATTCAGGAGGTGAGGGTAATTGTAATGAGCTGCTCAGACCTTTTCTGTATGAAGGGATTGTGAAATCGGCAATTTAAGGGAGATACATGTAGCATATGGAGTGAATGACAGAACATTCTGTATATGGAAGACAAACTCTCTTTCTCTGGAGCTTTAAAATTAATGTAATAAATACAGAAGAGTTTCCCTAAAAATCATGCTATTGCACAGTTTGTATCTAAACTGTACATGCATAGCACAGTTTACAATATGGAAAAGTTGTAATGATAGAATGCCATTTACTGAACTAGGATTGTCATTTCTATGCCTTCCTGCTTCAGCCAACCCTTGCACCTGGAGGTAATGGACAGGCCAAGATTGACCGGAACAAACCTTTCCTTTAACAAGTTCCATGTACACTCTCATCACTTTCTACTGCCTCAGTCTTGATAAAAGGCCACACCTTGTTATCTCCTTTTCACAACCTATGCCTGCATGTCTGGAATCACCATCAGTCCTAACTATTTTAGTCTTGGTTTCAAGACTATGGTGGTTTTGCATACACACAACTAACATTCAGATTTATGTACACTGTACACGCATGCAATGAGTTAACAATGCCAAATGTCGGTGGGGGAAAATAACAAAAGTCACAGCGCCCTCTATGGTTTATTCATCCGTCAAATACTGGTCATGTGTACGCGAAAAATACCACGGTCTTGGAATCAAGACTAACTGAAAAAGGTCCCTGACCACAGAGTAGCCACAAACCTCATCTATTCACTCAACAATCAAGCGATCTGCAGTGCCTTACTTGGAAACTGGTCACACTACTGGTATCAACAGCATCTGGTGTATGTGCATGCTCAGTGTGTTTGGATTCACCATAGGCATACCTTGGGTAAAGACTGATTACTGAACAGACTCAGCTGTTATGGAGTGTCATGGACGATGGTACAGTGCCACACAACATTGCTGTTTCAATCACACAAGACATTTTCCAGTATGACATCAGAGAAGGCGAAGATATAATTTGAAACTGATCAATGGAAGTAGTACTTGTATTCTACATCTTGTAGCTGACTATTTTCAGTCAAATCTTACAGGCAAAGCTTGAATGGGGAGGAGATGTAAGAGTGAAGTGGTTTTATAGCCACTTTTAAATGGAATTGATTCAAAATCACAAATAACTGCACAGAGGCCACAGAACTAATAGCCTCCTTTGCCCATTTCTTAGCATTGATAGAATCCAACAAAAAGTAGACCCGTTGTATATGACATCACACTCTGAAACAGCGTCCTCACTGAGGCAAAAGGAGGCACTCATTGGAAGACAGCTGCTCTAGGGGCGTCAAAAGTTGCGCATAATCTCAACATGCATGCTTCATGCAAGGGGACTATCCCCTACAGAAGCTAAATGCAAGACAGCAACGACAAAAAACGACCTTTCGCAAGTACTAGGCATAACATTGCTATTTTTGGTCCTTGGACTTTAACATACTACCTGGACAACAACTTTGACTGGATGACTCCTGCCAGTAGAAATTTAACATGAAAGAAACACTGGTCATCATGTTAAATGACTGAGTCATACATTAATTCTTTACTAAAGTCCCTTTGTGTTTTAGAAGTTACTTCCTTTATTATGTACATAAAGCTTTTATCAAACATGAGCCAATATGCTAAAATTAATTGCTTATGTTCTTATATAATTATTCAGGCAAAAAGTCAAATATTAATTGACTTGTTAGTTTAAGTCATCCGATTATTTTGATATTCGTGAGGGTACAGACACAGCACCTGGGTAATTATTCTGCACATGAATGTACATGGTACATGTGGATCAATAGAATATCCAGGGTCACAGACAATTTCCTGTATGCCATAGTAATGTTATTGTAAAACTGCAGGGCTTTGACTGTGCAAGCAGTGCAGCTTTTTGTTACATTATTCCCCAAGGAAAGGGGAGTGGCAGTAGAGAGTTACATAGGGATTGTTGAACCATGTTAAACATGCAGTTTGGTCACTTTCCTCGTGTTAATTACAGGTCATAAATATGGATTCTTATTACACTAATAAGGAACCAGGTTATTTTCCTTTCAGTCTCAGTTTCAATGTAGAGCTTTATCATAGTTCTACCATCTTGCTGTCATCCAATTTAAGGCTGATAAATCCATGATGTATCCAAACTGAGGCTGGAAGAAAAAATCAGTCAGGCCCCTCTCTTGTGATGAAAATCAGTATTAACTATTGTTACTGCAAAGAGGGAACTAGACAAAGATGTTTTCATCATATGATAATAGTCTGTAACCACATGTATGGATTGCACAGCTTGATCAGGATCAGATTTCATAGCTGTTAAACAGACAAAAATGGCACATAGCATTTATCTGCTGAGCAACAATAGGGAACCAGTCGCAAACAATATACATTACACCATTTTGGGGCTGGTAATCTAGTTTTGCTGAGCATGTTTTTCCTGTGCTTAACATCTTTAAGAAATTGGGCCCCACTCATACTTAACACATATTATTGGCTGGCAGAGTGCCAGAATTGACTGTTTCTAACATTGCGTGCTTGTTAGCCCAACAACAAGAGATTCCCTTCTCCTCTACAATGATACCTCGTAATGAACCTAAGGTTTCCTGAATAATAACTAATACACATTGTTCGTGTTTGTTATGCATTGATGGGATAGATAAGATCTCTTCATCATGTTGGGACACGTACAGCAGTAAAATGACATAGCTGCATATTAAAGGGATACGGGTGGCAATCACAAATGCTTCACAGTTCCCTATTAAAAACTGAAATTTAAAACAGGTATTGGATATCTTTAGAAGTGAAAACTACAGAACCGGAAGATTTAGTACAAATGGTTTGTAAATTCTTGAGTGTTAATTATACCAAGCAGTTGTTTAATTTTCAAATTTCAAGAGCAACTTACCGAAGTAGCCACAGTTTGTTTTAGGCATTTTTTACTCCAAAGGTGTTAAACCCAGCAATATTTTAGAGCATTAGGGCCTACTTACGAATTATTTGCAACTGAAGCACTTCCTAGGAAAACACCCCCCCCCCCTTAAAAACACCCTACCTTTCAACCTCCTCCAACACCTCCCCAATAACCTCCTTCCCATTGGCTGTAATTGGCTTTAACTAAAGGTGAGGTATGCATTGAATACTATTTCAGCAAGCAGCTCTTTTTATGCAATAATACATCAGTGCAGGCAATGACCATTGCTATCAATGCATTAACAAAACATTTGCTTACCGTAAACTAATGGTGCCCATGCCGCACCTTTCATTCTAACAACAGATATAGTTCCAGTTCATCTTGTGCCTTGTGGCTCTATACGATGGTTTTTACTGGTTTTCTTGTATTCATTAGCATTGCATTGCCAAAGCAACTTATGGCATGGGAGCCCAAGCCAGGTATACTAATATAAAGACAGCACAAGGGTTCTGTGTTGTTAAATTACTACAATGTTGGATTTGTTTTAATAAAACAGTAAGAAGGTACCCAACTAAAACACTTCTTTCAGAGGGGTGTGCTTGGGAAAGGGGGCGGGCCAGAGGAGAGGGTAGAGTTAATTACTGAAAATAAAGAGTTTATTGCTCACCTTGCACTCAATCTCATCTTGTTTCTTGCACGGCCAATTCACTGGTGTTACAAACGGAGCCTGCAATTTAACAAGACAAAAGATATTGACAACCCAATTAGTGTCCAGATCCATCCTCTTTTAATTTATTGTGGGTCATCCAAATGGAGTTATCAGAAACGTCTTGCATATGAACACAGGAGTTCATCAAAATATGGGAAAACAACGATGACGGCTACATAAAAGGGGCATTGTTACTATTAAAACAATATGGCATAAAAACTGGAAAATTACAGACTCAGGGTAAGCACTATCCTTCTGAATGGGGAGGGGTGGTAAAATAACACTCTCTTTGTTCTAAATCTGATTTCTCTTTTTAGCATCCACATTAGTAATCTCAGTTCTGAAATAATTAGACAATAGAATCACAACACATTCATAAAAAAATGTGAAGTGCACAACAGGTTCCTTTTTAAATAATGCCAAGGTCTTTTTGTTATACTTCTTCCTTCCTTTCATCTTTATATCTATTTATTCATTCAAAGCTTTTACCTCAATCACTTTTTTTTTGAAAGTGTAATTCTAACAGATACATGTAATTTCATTTATCTACTGATTTTTTGTATAAGGCTTTGCTTAGTTTCAGTAGCATGAACCCTGGACTGTGATAAGGGTTTAGAACCAACGAGTTCTACCTCCATTATGGGGAAAGGAAAACCTGAGAGTACCGAACGAGCCAACTAATTAAGCATTAGAGCTATAACAGCCTCTGGTACAGCAATTAATTAAACGGTGCCCGTGTCCTGCGGGTGATATTGCAGCTATTATATTGAAACTACAGAGCAATGCATGAGTGTATAGTACACAATCTCTACAGGGATTTGAGACCATGCACTACGCGTAGTATTTGTTTGCAATCCTGAAAACATCTGGCAGAGAAACAAACACACGAACAATATTAATTGACAATAAGCTGCCATGATTTACTGTGCCAATGACGTAAATGATATGCAAACACTCTTCAATGCCATACTTCCCAATTGTACTTTTTTTAAAGAACCTTTTTTTAAACGACTTTTTTATTTGCCATCAAAAAGTATGCCTTCCATCATTTTGTTTGAACACCACTCCCAAGCAATTTTTGGGGGACAAAACTGAACATGTAGATTAAAACTCCATTATTGATGAGGCATAGACCGAATCATGAAACACACATAAATGTAAATCTCACCAAACTTAACCAGACCAACTGTAGTGTAAACAACTTTGGTTGAATTTCTGTAAATGCATCCAAGCAAAGCGACAAAACCTTTGAAATTTTTGGCTTGTTTTATCATTCAGCTTTTGCCCCAAAACAATTTTTTCCAAGCTGTCGAAATTGAATCACAATCCAGTGATCCATTTCACCATTTCACCATTTTCTCTAAATAAAATGGCAACTTGTCAGGCGGAACCAACTTCTCACGAGGTTCCAAACTAAGAGTTAAGCCTGGGAATTTCACCGTTTAGAGAGACAAGGCCATTTCATTTTTGCAAAGGTAACTAACCTTAGAAAATAATAGAAATAATATTAAAGTCGTGCCTTGGACAAGACACTACAGAGATTTCACAAGCATATTGATACGGATACAGATACAGATACGATAAACGCATCCCTTCACGTTGGATAGGCATAAGATTTTGTTTCCCAGTCATTACGCATTGGGCCTAGGCAAAATGATAAATGCACGTTGGCAAAGATTGCACTCAAAAACATTTTGTATGTTTTTGTTAGGTTCGTGATTTTGATTCAATAGTATTTTTGTTTAACTGTTCAATTTAAAGCCCACACGTTAAAACTTGTGTTAAAAAAGCATGACGAAAGCATGGCAAAATAGAGAACCTGTTTACACTGCATTTTTATCCTTTGTTTGCTTACAAATGACAACATATTTCTGTCTATATCATGAATTAGACACAAATAAAAGTAAAAATTATGGAAAATGTTTTTAGTGTAGGGCAAAATTACAAGTAAAATCATCAAAATCACTAGGGAGGCAAAAAATAAGCCATGTCCGAATTGGCGGCTAGGCCTACATCTATGCCATCATGCGTTAAAGTATAACTGCGCCATCATGCATTAAAGTATAGGATGTCCTTAGCAACACCCTTAGCAACAGTCAAAGCCATAGCTGTAGCCACCAATTTGGATATGGCCTATGAAAGTGAAGGTTATCAATTATCATGTGTCTTGCCAGATTTAGTGGCTAGACACAGCCTGATGTTTTTAACAGCTCATTCCTCTTTCGATTGTAACTGTTGTCTCACGCAAGCTGTGATCTGCTTTGGATTTAAGCCAAGAATCTACCATATTTACTCTGAACTCCCTTGGTATCAATATGGTAGAGCTTCCATAGTCCTCAGAAAATTGGAATTCAAAAAGAGAAAGAAGAGAAACACCACTGCAGGTGTTCAATGTGCTAATATAGGTACATGGAAGAGTAAGAGAAGTGGATTTAAAATTAAAAGGGTAACAATACTTAATATATATTTTGTTTCCTGAAGAGTCTTCAGAGATTTCTTGAATGAAGTGATTCTGAAATTATGAATGCTAAAATTATTGGTGATATCTTCACTCCCATCGCCCACCCCACCCCATTCCATCCCTTCAAGATAATGTCAGTTTCAGGGGTAAGGCTAAAGCTATTTACAAGAGAAATATTTTCACCGGTTCGGCAGCCGTGGTCTAGTTGTAACTTATTAATGGCTATCCTACAGGACTATATAAAAAATATATTTTGTTTGATATTAAATACTTTAGGAAGATGCATACGTAGGCTACCTGGTTTGGAATAACGACAATGCTAACTATGATTGTTATTAACTGCCATTAGACCAAATTTCCCATCGGAGTGCTCAAAAATAAAGGCAAAGGACGTAATCACCTACTGCTGCACAATTTGAAAGGTCACCCATCATTTGCACCTGACAGGGTAAAGAACCATTGATAACGATCATAATTTTCTGTAATTTTGCCCCTTAATGGCAGAGAAGGGTCTACATTAATATGAATGTTCTTCTTATCGTGTCCACAAATGCTAGATGTTGTGTTTCAGCCAGAACTGTGCACAGTCTTTGGCACTTTAACTGAATTCAGCAAGGTCTCCAGCCTCACATTTCTATTCCAGTAGGGTATCATCCGAGGAGGTGATCCATTGTTTTAAACATGGATGAGGCAATGACATAGCTGGGGGAAGCATGTGGGAGCATGTGCCCCGGGCGCCGACTTCAGGGTAGCAAATCGACCATTTGGGGTTTTCGGTGATGTTTGTTTTGGGGTTGTTGTGTTTTGTTTTGTTTTTTGGGGGGGGGGGTGTAAGCGGTGGGTGGGTGTGGGTCATGGTTATTAAAATCATCTAAAAACAATACTTAGATTTTTAAAGACTAAGTGAGTGTGAGGGGGCACCATCCTGTACTTTTGCCCCCACACTCCACAAACCCAAGCTGTACCACTAATAAAAAATGTGTCCACATACATGTAAAATATTCTGTAAATAGCAGTCAATAAACACCTCAGGTATAATTGTTGAATGCTCAATGAAGTCCACTGGACAAGCATTGATGTTTAGGATTCAACCTTTTCCATAACGTTGAATCTGGATTTGGTTGGTATTTATAGCAACATTTATTTTTCAATCTATAACTCCAAGAGGTAATCTTAGCTTTGTAATCCCCAAAAACATTAGAACCATAATAACTTCATGTTGTATGTAGAATGAAAAATAATGTCAAGTCACCTTTAAGGCTAAGCTTCTTTACTTTTATACTAAGATGTATTTCCCTCATTTAGACGATGAGGAATAATGGAAAAGTAAATCCACGTAATTCTCCAAGAAGGTATCAGTGATTCATTGTTTTTATTCATGGAGATCTCAAAACCTTTCAGAAAAATGAAGACGAATGATGCACGTTAAGGAGACCATTTACCCAGATGAGAACGGCACACTCTAAAAGGATAATACATGGTCACGCTTAAACCCGAGGGAAAATTCTTTAGTGACAAAGTATCTTTGAAGAGGGAACTAGAATTAATGTTAACATCTTTCCTCTATTTAGAGCCAAAGAGGAGAGTTTCTAAAGACTATAATTTTCACCCTTGAATGACAATCTGTGTACGTGTGACACACAAAGTCTTTCCCTAGAATGGTGAACCGGAAAGTAATTTTATTTATTATATTTTCCAGGGTTTTTTCTCCCCCCTTTATAAAAAGAAAAAAGTACAATACATGGAACTTGCTCATGAAACAGAATCCGTCATGAAAAAAAAGGTTAATCCGGTGGCCGGTGAAATCCGATGTTCCGAAAGCTTCCAAGTTGAGGAAATCCACATAATGCTACATCCCTTCCAACAGCTCTCGGCTGAAACCAAAAACCAGCGCTGACGTCAAGATATGATGGAGATGCCCGCAGAGGTCTAAAAAAGTATCCACCATGAATGGCTGATGGAAAGTGACCACTCCAACTGCCCATTAAATCAATATTTCTCTCTTTCCACAATGAGAACCTCTAGAGACGAGGCCCTTCTTAAGCTTAGAGCCAAAAAAGGGGTCGGGGAAAGTTATCAAAAGACTGTAACGTAATACCATCAGTTAGACTGGCAACATTTGAATTAGTTGGAAAACTATTTTTGGGATGATTGGAAAGTGTTTTTGAAATTGTACAATATAAATAACATAATTTTATCACATTGTCAACACTACGACTGCACATATTTTGTTTTCAGTAGTTAATTTTTTTGACTTCTGGAACTGACTAATTCCTAGATTGAATTGATCTAAGTGGAGACTTCAGATCTTAAAATAACTCAAGCTTTCTTGTAGTATCAACACCATGTACGTTATACAGGTCAATGCCATCGGCGTGTTCTCAATGAAACATAAAGCGCTGTGACTTCACACTAGCGTCATCAGACTTTCATCACATCTTGAATATCTGAACTAAAAGAGAAATGGAGCGAAAGAGGATACTTGAGCCAGAGACAAGAAAGATGACTGGTCTTGATAACGGGGGAATCGACTTCTATCTCTAGAGATGAACAGGAAATGTAGGAGGTCAGTTAAACAAGAACAAGCACCTCAAGACGACAATTCCTCATGAAAACACAGCAATTAGGTCTCAGTTGAGAAGGGTGGGGGTGCGGTTGTTCAGTCATTATTTTGATCATAATGGCAGAAGGAGAAACAGTATAAATATCTTTAAGATTTGAAATAAAAACAAGAACTATTTTAGCCACATAATATTTATGAACAAATTTTATCAGAGAAAAATATATGTAATGCTATAAGGTTCTGCTGTAAGTAACAAATCACATGTCTTTTGATAGAGCAAAATTCCTCCTTGTATTGTATACACATTTTGCATTGTATGAACATGATTTGGCCTATCACAAAAAGAGACGACTGCCTTTAGCTTGTCAAGATGAGCAGAGATTTCCTCCGCTTAGCATTTTCTGCCATGAGCAACAGAAGTGACCTTTCTAAGTTGTCATTTACTACCCGTATAAGATCTTGGCTCTTCATGACCTGTGGCTTAGAAGGGAATCAGGCGATTAAAAGATTGTCCAAGTGTACGTTGGAGATGATTTGAGAAGCACCTGGTAATCTACGGTCGGCTTATTTGAATCATGGAGGTTGACTTCATCTACTTGGCGGCAAATGGCGTGACTTGGTCACCAATGACAGGATTTCGTGACTTGTTAGAATGACAGAACCATATCTCATTCTTGATGAATGGGACACTTCTGAGTCTGATTGACTTACAGAAAACCAAATATTTAAGAAAAATTTTTTGTCTCAAAGAGAGCTAAAATAAAGCACCTAGGAATCTCACCATAACTAAGATTTTCCGAAGGCCCAAAAGTACATGAACCCGTGTGTAAACTTAAGATAATGGTTGAGAGGTATTTTAAGAAGTGACCATTTGCGTCATCTTGACAATCTTTGTTCAAAGACATCATCCTTTAGACCTTTACTGCCACTATCTTGGTCATGTTCCTGACATGCTATGTAGTAATAATGAATACTGATTCTCACTCAACTTAACAGAGATCTGACTATTTTGCACCTTGGCCTTAGTTTGGTTACATTGCTTTGATACATGACCATGGAAATGGATGAAATTTTCAAAAGTTGCATAAAAACTGGAGGGAATTATTTCACTCTTTTCCAAAACAATGCTGTGCTTTTCCTTTAAGGGAAACAGAACAACACTGAAATAACAATTTTTTTTTATTGTAATATTCACCCTGTCAGGCACTCCATTCTAGTCGTACGTACAAGGAAGTACATGTGCCAATCGTGCTGAAGAAATATTCCTCATCAAAATACTTTCAGCTTTTAAGAAAACAATGAAAGGAGCACAAACACATTTATTATATCCGTTTCTTAGTTTACATGTAAAATAAACAACAACTTCTTAGCACCCTTGACTATCAGACCTGTGCTTGTAGTTCCTAGGTAAAATGGCATAAAACAAATGGATTCAATGGGGGGGGGGGGGGGCTTGATTCAGTAATTGGGGCTTGTTTCATTAATAGCATTTTTACAATGGTTTTAAATTGGTTAACTGCATAACAAAATTACTGGTGACATTGAAAGATATTTCAAAGGAAACATTGACATTTAGAGTGAAGGGCATGGAAACTGAACTGAAACAAACAGGAGATAAATTCTTGTCTTGATTTCTCAGGGTTGCACGCCATGCCGGTGCCACTGTGGCAGTCTCCACTTGCTCAACTCATGCAGAGGTTGATAATGTTATTAATGCAAAGAGATAAATGACTGGAAGAATTGGCGGCACCAAGAAGTACCCATGCCTCTTCTAGGTTCAGTACCATCTTGCACATAACAGAGCAAGAGTGATGTCTAATGCCAATCACAAGCTGGGATTTACCCTGGCATGTGTACTTTAAAAATAAAAGGCAAAGGTTTTGAATGATCATTAATGTCAAACTAATGACCTTTATTATGCTGCGGCCATCTTGGTCATGTTCCCTGTATCCAGTAACAGTAATGAATGCTACATGTAATATTCATTGGACAAAAAGAAACTATACTATTTTCCCTTCTTGCCTTGGTTTAATTACACTGAGTTGAATGGGAGAAAGTAAAGATGGTAGCACCATGATAAAGGTTTATAAAATCAGTCAAGTTATGGTTTCTAAACGAACTTCTCATTACAAGCTAGAGACTGTAATTCATTATAAGCTTAAATAATATCTCACCTATTAATAACTAAAGTTTTGACAGAGCAGACTTTTATCGTTGACCTCACAGTTTTTTTTTCTTTTACTTTTTCTACAATAATCATCAAGATATAACCATTTAGATTGCACCAGATTGCACAGTAGGGCTTTTATAACCAAAATAAACACCAAGTAGAAAATATTCCAAAGACCTTGTTTCAGAAATTTTGGGTCCAGGATGCCCACAGTTTTGAAAAATCCTGAGAGAACTCTGGGTTTCTTTTGCAATGGAATACAAGCATGCCATCCCCCTTACATGTTCCAGTCATTTCTTGATCCTAAAAAATTAATAAATTTCCCACATACAACTGTTGCGATCAATACAATCTAATGAAGGTATTGATGTGTCCTTTTAAAATTCATGTGACCATGAAGATTATAGCTATAGATCTACACATCCATACACAACGTCCAGTAATGAAATGTCACAAATAAGCATGCAGAGCTTGGTATCCACTCTTTCTAACTCTCAGTCCGTATCCAAATTGGCAGCTTGGGCTACAGCTACGGCTGCTGCAAAGGTTATTTGGATGTCCTACAATACCAATGTATAGACGATGTGACCAGTGACGTCACATGTTTACAAAAGAGCCACAGAGCCTGGACTTCCTGCAGGCACATTTGTACACAGATCAGTGGAAGAAAACAAC
>JAUELU010000003.1:11094988-11128645 GCA_032357145.1 Evasterias troschelii
ATGTTCTAAGCTTCAATTTGATATATGATTTAACTCTTTCGTATTTGCGCTCTAGGATATTAGGCTTAAAGAAAAAAACGTGTGCAAATGCTATGGGATTTAGGCGGAAACAAAGAATAAGAAAAAAAATAAAAATCTCGACGAAAACAATAGCTGTTCCGACAGCTAGGTCGGAACAGCTAAAAAGGGAAAACAAAACATAAGAACAGACACTCCAGTGTATTGCAAACACAATGTTTCCTCCCACAATACATTGACCATGCGGGTCTAAAACTGCACCACTGGACAGAGTCCAGTAGTTTCAGCACTTGGCAATGACCCCTCTTGGCCAGTAACCCCTCTTGGCCAGAAAGCCCACAAGTGACAAGTAACTGAAACAGTCCTAAAGTCAAGTGTGTTTCCACGCACAAATACTTTTGAAGATTAACTGATGTATTAATTCATAAACTTTTGTGTCTAAGCCTTCTACTGAACAATCAGCAAATACAACAACAAAAGTGTAAGTCCAGTAACAGTATTCCTTGTTTAGTGAACAGTCGGAGATACAAGACCTACCTGCGGTCTAGTAAAGGATATCACTGAGATTCAAGCCCCGATCAATCAGCACCACATTTAAACCGCAAAAGGTTTGACATGATGAAAACGCAGATCTTAAAGTTAAAAGCCACTGTCATTTTGTTAACTCAACTCTGAGATCTGTTTGTCTTTGGTGTGTGATGTAGATACAAGTTCCAGCCTCATTGGCCAGTGGCATGTAAAGATTTGCATCCTGAAGTTTTTATGCTGATAGCCAAATATGGTGTCTTTTGACAGTACACTGTTGGGCGTGTCTCATGGAGATATCCACCTGTAATTTGTTTCAATATTGATTTGACAACCATCAACTATAATTGCATTCTTTTAAAACCACCCCAAACAGAGCTTCAACATCATAAACCCAGGTAAGGGTGGTCACACAAGACTTTCCATCAAGGAAAATGCTGCGCTTTGTTATTTTGTATAAGAAGTGGACACTAAAGTGGTGAACAAAACGACACCCTGCTGCCTTCTCAAAAATACTTCTTATGAGCACAGTGAGGCATACAGTATACATCAAAAAGCAAGGTCCATGTCCCATTACTGGCCTGCTGTATAATGCCCAGGTAATAGCTCTACTTGCAGGTCTAATGCACTAATCCCTTGTGGGTTTTTAGTCCTCTTGACAGGTTTTGTTGTTCAGGTAGTCTGTCTTGCTTACTTTCGCCTGATGAACCCCTTTTCACATTTGTGTTTCGTTTAATGACTGAAACTCTTCAATACAAGGAACTAGATAACCACAACACACACAACTCCAGCCTGAAGTACAAGGAAGGATTCCCGTGTGAAACTAGTTCAATTGTCAGACATTTCTTTTCAACCCCAAACACGCATTCATTTCAACAACACAAAAATGGCACAGAATCACTAGAATAAGGAAAACTTGCTTTTGAAATATGTCTGCTAGATGATTAATAGCAAAGGACAGTGTTATGTATTTCTAAGGTCCTGTTTGAACTATGCGACTTCAGCTTCGACATTGGTTGTTGGCCGCACCAACAATGTTGCAGAACAGGAGTTTCTGACTGTTGGGCTATACCCACTGCCAAAGCCATTCATCAGACACGGCCTCAGAAACATGCCATGTCTTAATTGGCAGCTCTGGCTGTGGCTACAGCTTGATTGCCGCATCATCATGAGTAGAATATCCTTAGTAACAACCTTACCAACAATCATAGCTGTAGCCACCAATTCAGATGGCCTCACATTCATCCAAGGCTGCAGGAAAAATAAGACTGGTTCCCAATTTATAATAAAAATCAGTTAACATGACTGCAATGTGCAGCATGTGATTCAAGGGACATGACCACGTCAATAAGAGCACTAAAATAGCTATATCATTCCACGATTATTAAAATGTCCCAACATTATGATAATTTTCAGGACAGAATTATGAAAAGTTGCTACGTTAAAAATTATGTTTTTACACAAATTTGCATTTCCATGGAAACAAGGTTAAGTTGTAATCACTGGATGACCAACCAGCATCTTCAGTCTAGACTTAACCAGGAAACCTTTCAAGCATTTCAACACAATAACTACATTAAAATCAGTTAGCAATTTCTGTTTCAATGAAGGACTAGATTTGATCCAAGAAGTGAAAATCATACAATTTTCCCTGAAACATGAAAAGAAGGCAGGATTTGACTGACATTCATTTCTGACAGGAGCAAGAGACAAGAAGAAGTATGAAAATGAAATATCAAGGGTCAATGTAGTCTCCGAAGCACTTTACAGAAACCAAGACATGAGATTACAAAGATCCACAAAGGAACAGTGCTTTAGAAAAAGCTATTTATCCATTTTGTGCAAAAGGGCTAATTTTAGAGACTTGAATATGAGCGATTTCTAAAAGAGAGTAATCTTATTTGTCTGGTGGTAAGAAAGGATAACAAATTTGGGTTCCTTAAATTCTAATCTCCTTCAAAAGAATAACAGCTATCACTTTCAAGATTACAGAAACGTACATACTGTAAAAGCTTGACCTGGTTTCAGTTTCAGAGAAGTTAATGTCAATGTGTTTATGACCAAGAATGTTGTCTGCAGTAAATTTGGTTTTCAAGGCTCAAAATTTGAAATCAGTTTGGCAGTCCTTATGTGTTAACAATCATTAATCTGATTAGAATAAATTTTGTGTTGTTAAAGGAGGGGGCAGTTGTTTCATGTTTTCATGTCCAAGTGCTTCTGAAATTTAACTGTAAGTAATTGAGTTTTGACTTCAATTTTATTTGTTTTTCATTTTATTTATTTTTACGTCAGGGACAGCTTTGACTGAGTTGTGAACCAACCTACACTGTGCATCATCATATCACAATTACAGCAGCACATTTGGGGCCTTGTGTACAAACCCCTTTGGTCAAACGAATTAAACATCATGTGAAAAGTGCACACATGCATGTGCTGAATGGTTCGTGCGAGAGTTTGAGAATACGACTTTGAATGAGACTCCATTCAGGGCTACATATACCTAATAAAATAATCACTTGGACTCGATGAAACTCAACTCTCCCAGATGTCTTTAAAATCAATACAAAGGAGGCAGCATGTTTCAGTCACTCCGGAAGAAGAAAAGACGGGGAAAAAACCTTTGAGAAGAAAATGAATTCACATCTTAAGGCCAATCCTCCTGACCTACATAAAACTGGCACAGGGCCTGGGATGTTATGGGCTCTAACAATAGCCAGCGGCAGTGCACACTGCAAGACTAGATTTCTCCCATTCTAACTGATCAGCTTGCACAGCGTGCTAACTCCCTACAGATACCCCCATCTGTGCGTCGGACCAAGTGGGGCTATTGCCACTGATGGCCATCAGGGAAATCATGGTAACCATCGTCCCAAATTATTACAGCCTGTATCTAGTTTGGCACGAGAAAGCAAAAATGCTATCCTGATGTCTCAACTAAAAAAAATGTTTAAACGCAAAATATTCTCTTTTAAGGTAATTTGTAAGCCAAAAGAGACAATGGTGCATGAAATTTAGAAAATTTGTCCTTGCTTCTTGGAAAGTCCATCCTCTACAATTTAATTTACCGTGCTTATCAGCCAAGCGGAAAGAGGCTAGAGTATTTCTTGGGGCCAAACTTCTTCGGGATGAAATGTCACTTCTGTTTACTCGACTTTTTAAACCATAAAAAAGTCTCCAATAGAGTGGTCTGGCACCGTGGAGGGGGAGAGCATGAGATGACCAATCGTTACCGGTCTTCTCTTTATAAGCTTAAAGCTTTATTGGCAAACACAGCCAGTGCATGGAACAGCCCTTTCCTTAAAGTAGTCCCTGTTTGATGAAGTAAAGTACTTGTTCAATCAATGTGTACCTCCCATTTGAAGACATGACTCCAGGTCCCAGAATCCGACTCATTTATTTATATTGACATCAATTTTTATAGAGTGTAACTCATCCAGCATAGCTGAACACATGGGGCACTCTTTATGCAATTGCAATACATCATGTACATCAAAACAGTAAAAAGAACAGATGAGTATGGCAATGAATAAAAAAGGAAATCAACTTGGGCATCTCATGAGAACACCTCCCTTGCCCTTCCATCGAAGAAAAACATTAGAATCATGTAAACCCCTGCATCAGCCACAAGGGCAATCAAAAGAATTATGAATGCTATCACATAGTGTGCTTCAGGGGTGAGATTGTATAGAAAAGAAAACTCCAGTAACAGTCCCATCTTGGTCTGGAGATGAAGCCCCTCAATTAGAAATCTTGAGGTTTGCTCATATAAAAGCTTTCTTCCCAGTGGTGACAACTTCATGTCTTACATGCAATTCTAAAAATGCAAGGAGATCAATGAAATAGGAACAAATCCTGACAAATCTTTGGCCTTTAAGTATCAATGAATGTAGACCATGAAGTAAACAAGTTTATTCGGGCCAATTCATATCAAGTTATAAGCAAATCATAAAGAATGTGTATTGAGAATGAAGGCTTACAGCTCTGATGCAATACGATGACTGGCTGTAACCTGAACAAGGTAGGGAACCTTTACAACCATTCAATGTCTTAAGTTCAGTTGCAATCAAATAATAACAAGGGTACATGTATGTACTCTACATAGCAGACTTGATACTTCATGGAGGCAATGGAGGCAAATGCCTCCATGCTCCTGGTCATTGCCTTGGTGCCCTTTGAAGTTATAGAAATTAAAAAGGGCTTTGCCATCATGAACAGAGCAGGCCTGTGGCTGTATGATGTACATGGAATTATGAACTCTCACCCAGTTACTGCACACCCGCATCCTCTCTCCATATCAAATCTGGGGAGAACTCGTGCAGTAACTGGGTGAGAGTTCATATTTCCATGTACAGACACAGGCCTACTTTGATCATGATGACACAGCCCCTTTAACTTTTCCTTATTGGGGTACCCTTTTACTAACTAAATAGACCTCTTTCATAGCGCGCAACGCTGTTGGTAAGCTGAGGTCATGTACACGATTGTATACACCAAGAACAGCCGCCGTTCCATAATTTGCCTCTTTTTGCGTTAGTGAGGGCGCTGTTTGAGAGTGTGATGTCATATGCAAGGGGTCTATACTGCCCTGACCTCACAACAATGAAGTACCAGACCTGACTCTAAATGTACTTGGTCAACAAAATGTACATTTTCCTATCATGAGTTTCACATCTTTATACTGCATGATTATCCTACAAGAGTATTTTATCATCAATTAAATTGTTCTGACAATCATAAATGACTACTCCATGTCCTAAGATAAATAATCTGATGGATTACAAAATGACATTTTTAAAATATCATCCATCATACACACATACCTCAAGGGTAGAGGCATAAACTTACATGAGTGTATCTTATATTGATCTTATGTAGGTAATAAATTATTCCTTTATTACATAAATTGTCTAAAAATGGTTGACCTTTAAATTTGCTGGGCAGCTTGCAAAGAAATGTCACGTAGACCTAAATTACAACTCTTAGGAATAACACACGTGAACAATGAACTATGAACAACTTGGGCCTTAACTCATTTAACAGGCCCATGTTATTGTCTATAAATGTCAGAACCACCTGTCATAAAACGGCTATGTAATTTTATAATTGGCACGGCAATGTTTTAATATTGAATGTTAAATATTTTATATTTCTAAGATCAACGACAATTACATTATCATCCCAATGTTTTTAACAAAGTCAGAACACATACTCCTATGTTATTTAAATCCACAGTATGAAACATTCAAAGACAAATAAACACTTGTGTAATGTGCAATTATTGTAAGGCTAAAGCAGTGAACAATCCTTTGATACACATCTTCCAATTCCTGAAAGAAAACATCACCGGAGCTCCATTCCATCACCAACTCTCCACCATACAGAATGTTGGCAAACACATTATACATACATGTAGATTTCAAGGTTGTGTATATTTCATTATCTTCAGGCAAACTTTGATCCTTGATTCTGATTAGTCAATCCATGGAAACAACAGTGTGATATTGTACTGTATTGCAGTCCATATCACACCCTGAGTATTGCGCTGCTATACATGTACATGTACCTCCATCTTTTGCGCTATTTAAAGCAAAGTGTCAAGTTTGCATGAAGACAAAATCATTATCAGCTGTAAGCTCTAGAAATATGGAAAAAAGTATATCCTGTCAGCATCTTATCCAACTCGTCTTTTGACCTTGTTTGGCCTCATTGAATATGGGACGCAAACGTTCTATATTTTTCTGTATTGCACTTAAGCTTGTATAATAGATAATATCATCACTCATCTTACTTTTCAGTTCAACATATAAATTAAAATAACATAAAAATCCTTTCCTAGACACTAAACTTGACAATCTAGAAAATCCTCCAAATTCCTTTCCCTTGCATTGAATGATATTGCCAGATTGACTAATTCACTTCTTGCCATGTGGTCTGGTATGCCAATCTTCTCCATCTTAAGGTTTCAGATCAAGTCAGGTGTGAGAATTTAATAGAATGTTATGATGAAGTAATCTAGCACACCACTCTCAAGTTCCAGTTGCCACTTTATCTTAGTTTAAATGTCATAGAGTCTGTGTCTTTGAGCAAGACAGTTAACCATAATCTGCTTCCCTACACCCAGTAACTTCTGCACAGGATAAGATGATAGAATTTGCTTAAACCTTGAGTACTAATCGTTAGCTATAATTTGAGATACTACACTCATGTAGAAGTTGAGAAAGCCCACAAGGAATGGTATCAATTTGCCTGATGAGTAGGGATGATACCAATAGTGACAGTAGCACCCTAAATTATTTAACTATTTAGGCCTAAAATTTAATCTTTGAGAGGGCAATGCTAGTTTCTTTTTGCAAAGGGCACTTCCATCGGAAATCTAAAAGTTTAAGGGGAACTTTTCTAGGCGCACCAAGGACAAGACCAGGGCAACAAAGGGTATTGCCTCTGTGTTATTCCTTTATGTGATTATTCTCTGTAAAATGTTAATTTTGTTGTTATCAGGTTCTTATCCATAATTCAAAAGGAATTATGAATGCATGGAATACAATATCGCATTCAGTTCTGTATTAAAGGAAGTGCATCAAGAATACATTATTAAATACCAGCATATTTACCTCACACATGTTTTTGCTCTTTACTTAACAAGGATAAATATTCAAATTTGTCAGAAATGACGCTGTTGAGAATAAAATCAGGTCAATAATACTGAATTATTGAAGCCTCCAGGTAGATGAGGAAGGCATAGATACTTATGAATGTTAAAAACTGGGTTAAGATAAGGTAGTATGACAGACTTTTTGGACGTCATGTTTAAACAGTGAAGATGCTGGGTGTTGTCAACTGTCAGGCAGACTTGGTCGTTCTGAAAAATATGGATTTGCATTTAAAAGGTGGACAAAAAGCTGAAGTTAACTATGCATCTTTTGAACAACATAGGCCTAATGCATGTATGATCTTGGAGATAACAAGTGGGACAGGATTGGATATGATGGTTGTAAACCAATAGCCACGTCTATCATCAAGTATCATATACATGTATATGGCCCATCACTGGTGGTAACAAGGTGAAGGATTCAAGCAAGAAGTTGGAAACATGTAGCACACATTTACCATGACTTGAATCCAAAGATCTCACTGAAAATACATTAAATGTAAACGAAAGATGGAGCATAGCTTCTAAATTCAAAACAGGGTGTCCAAAAGACACCAAGACTCCCCTCTGTATAATACCATGGTAGTAAATTCAGCATGGCTCCCTCCCCACACCCCGGAAGTTGGTATTCTGAAATCAAAACTTTTACATTAAGGCCGTAGCAGCTACGGCTATGGCTATGACTGTTGCCAAGGACGTCCTACACTTCAACGCATGATGACACAGCGAGTCAGCCGTAGCTGTAGCAGTAGCCACCAATTCTGAAATGGTCTTATCATAATCAGAAATTTAACTGCAATCACTTTTTATCCAATCAAGACAATCACCAAGAAGAACCATAAGAGGAGGATGTTTGACATTATTCACTTCTTCCAGTAAAAATGTGATAAATTTTTCAGCATCCTGGAAGTCATTTTGGATGTTTCCTGCTCTTCCCACCTGTACAGGGGCACTTTGTCCTCGCCGATGATTAGCCCTACTACCATTACACATCAGGTGGGGAGGTTATATACCCACTCTGAGCACAATCAATCATTTGGGCCTGTTTGTTCATTCCCGACAAACATTCAGGTTTACAGTGAGTTGTCAATTAGGAGTTTCTCAGGGGGAATCAATAATATGCTGGATTTGTGAACAGAGTTATCATGTGAATACTTCACTGAGCGAGGCCAGAGGGTATTGAGCTGTAACACAGAAATGTGGGAATAACATTGTTTTGGTCCTCTGCCAATATTTTACCTAATGTAATATACTGAACATGTATCTCATTACAGAACTACTTCTTTGTTCTTTCAGGCCTGATGCCGTTTTTGAAAGAGCACCAAGCCGTTATCTCCTTGAAGAAAGGCAACCTCTATGAGGAAATTGCACATTTCTATTGGAACATCTCAAGGGGCACCGAAGCGTAGGGATTTCCTACATGAAACATCAGGCCTGTTCTTGTCACGACAAGGCAGTTTTATGTTAGTAAAGGGCACTATAAAGAGATTTTAGAGTTCTACTGTTCAAAAGGCACAAAGAAAATAAACCATTTTGAGATACAGTGGATTACCTTAACACTATTAGATTTGGACAAATTTGTATGTGATCACTTAAACCAAGTTGTGCACTCCAATATTGTCCACCATACCTCAAACCAGGGGCATGGAGGCAATTGCCTCCGTTGCCTCAGTGTGAATAATCAGGGCCCAATTTCATGGCTATGCTTACATGTACAGTAAGCCGAATCGGGGCTTACGGAAGCAGGGAATTCACCCTTAAATCAAGCATATTTCACAAGTGAGCAGGGGAATTTTTGCTTGTGTGTGTACTCCATATTGCTAGGCATTATTTGCTCACACAGCTAGCGCAGAAATTTGGCGCTTGTAAATGAACAAAAGTGATATTGCAAGGAAGCATTCAACAATCAGCAGAGCCATGAAATTGGGTATCCCTGTTAGTTAGAGGGGGAGGGTAGTAACAGTAAGTGTTTGGTGTACAAGTACAGTCATATGTAAGTCTCATAGATATATTGTGTTTTGCCCCCATATTATATGTTGTCATACAGTCATACATTTAAAATTCCAAAGTTTATTGCAAATGTTAGCACTGATGTGCATAGAAAGCACCCTGTACCCAACAGCTTATCAATATAAATGACTGCTCCATGTATACGTTGTATTTTGCAGTATTTTTCGACATGTTTGTGTTTCCTCTGACGGGAAAAAAATATGTTTATTTATATGGGCATGAAAAAGTCGGAGACCTTAGGAGAACAACTGAAGCATACAATATTTCATGCTAGAATGGCAGTGGGAAACAGAGTAACAATTTCTATTAAATTGAGTTGATGCAGAAACAGAATGATACTGGTTTCGTTTTTAACAATTTATTTTATGAACAGCATATGAAATGCATTTCGTGCAGACCTTATAGGATTCAGCAACATGTTGCAAACAATCTCACCAACAGATAGAATGATGGGAACTAAATAACTTCAGTTGTGGGGGGGGGGGACACAACAAACTGATCTAACTCCTCCAGAGAGGCCCCTCAGGCAGCAGGGAACCAATATTGAGAAATAGACAATTGTAAAGCGTATTTTTATCTGGATAGAATGTTATTCAATCATCATGGCTTCCCTGATGACCTTTCCAATAGCTCACTAATGAAGTCGCCTGGCCAATCAGAATATGTACACTCCGCAGGTGTATTATAGATCAATTTCCATTCAGGCCTAAAGGGAACTTCTGCCATGCCATGTGAAGATCTTGCTCCAGGCTTGTACGTCCTCGCCCTTCTCTCAAACTTCACAACACCAGGGCCCAATTTCATAAAGCCAGTAAGCAAACAAATATGTTAAGCACTGATGGTGTGACTGTCTTGCTGACCACAAACAGGTTATTAGCCAAATGACATGGATGCATTCAGTGCCCGCTATTTGTTCTTGTAAAAAGATTTGTTGAGCAACGTTTCATCTACTCAACAACTGTATGAAATTGGGCCCAGTTTTATTTTGAGACAGTGGAACTGTAGCCTTTATCTTTGGTCAAGTTTTATGGGGAGGGCAATTACAATTCCCTTTACAAAGGTGCCCTTTACTAAAAAACAACTGCCTTCCCTCCATGGAATGACGCGTCAGTCCTGAGCCTTTGTTATCAAAAAGATGTATTATTTTTCTACAACTAAATCTAACCACTCTAAACCATTTATTGAAATTTTTAAAGTTTTTCTTTTCTTTTCTTTACAAAAGAATAAACAGCTTAAGGGGCATATTTATTTAATTGTACATCTTCTACTGAGATTAGAAAGTGCAGGCACGCAGCCAATAACACTTAACGCATACCTAATAACAATATTGATAATTATGCAGAAAGTATGCACCTCTCTTTAGGTAGGCACACCTTTCTACTGTGATGATAAACAGCCCCTCAGCACAACAGTAGTACATAAACTGATAACAGGTATCAGCCTACAGACAAGATAGACAAGTCAAGTATTGAACTGACTGACAGATCGTCTGGCGTAATGAACTAAGTGTTACGTACATGGCGCTATCCCTGGATACCTTTCTGAAAGTAATGATTTGTTTCCACTCTCTGTCAATTACAGAGATTAGTAATAGTAGTTTACGTATGTGAGATCTGAAAGGAGATTTAGAGAGCCTAATGTTTTGTTGCCGATTATAATGTGCCGTCTTTGTAATAGAGAATGTGGCTGTTAACAAAAAATCAAGGCTGTCTACATGAATGCAGTTCGACATGAACATTGACAGAGAAATAAGGTGTTATAATGGATGACATTGTATCTGACAACCTGTGTGGGCAGAGGCCAAGGAATGTGTACATCCAACATGAATTATCACAAATACTGCATTCAAGTTTTTTAAGTGCATGGAACTACATGTACACCCATTTCACAATTAGAGCCACGTCTTGTATTAAACATATGTACATCCCTACAAATAAACAGTGAGACACAAGACGCTGTTATTAACAGAAACATACCTTCCAACTCAAGGCAATGTGTTTGGCATGCCCCCCCCCCCCACACACACATCGCTGATGTTGCTATGTGTACATGAGCTGTACACATTATACAGCATCCCTCCATAGTTACAAGTGTTCTGTGAGACCCCAACCCTTTTTGCAACCTCTTCTTACTACATTAGCGCTCCCATTACATACATGTAGTTAACACATAGCCCTGTCAAAGTTTCAAGGTAGAAACCGCAAATGTAACTTGACATAAAAGTTCCAATCCACTTCTAGACAAGTACCAACATGAACCTGTGATGAAGTACTTGTCACAGCGTGAGCCCCTCCCACATCTAATTACACAACTTTTAAACCTTCTGTAGGCAATATATGTATGAAAAAGCAAAGCTGTTTTCTGCCAGAACAAAGTTTGTGAGTATTGATTACTAAGTCAATTCACCTTTGCCTGAATCAACAAAGGGTCCCTGTGGATGATCAATATCCACAATGTGCTGGCCCACAATGCTGTGAAGTCTCACCACAATAGTCGGCAATCATCTTTTAAAAATGGGGTCCGTTTGACAATACCGGCATCTTGATTTCCTTCCATGGCCATTTTTAAGTCTTTGAAACCAACCCGGACATGGGCTAGCTGCCCCATTTCTCTGTTATGAGAGTCAGCACATTAAGGTATTTTCTAGAATGTTGACAGGGACAGTTGGCCTCATGTTAAAACTGTGTTAAGAACATGAAGGGTTTTGTGATCCGATACTGTGCATTCATACATAAGTCATAGCATGAATTGGCACAGTTTATAACATTCTAAAAGATACCCATAGAATATGTATTATTCGATGGATGTAGCATATAATCCCACATTTTTTTTAAGGTTTACAAAACTACATGATGATACAGACAGATTAGAATAATAAATGCAGGGCTTCAGTATTGCAATTTGGGACCAGAAAAAGCAACCACTGAAACACAATGTACAATTGGAACGCAGGGAGCAGTCCAATATTACACTCAGAAGATGCTCTCTTTTCCCCAAAGGCTAATCCAGGTTATTTTATGCTGAAGTTACAAACTTGGCTGGTTGGCCCAGATACACTTTCTAGTTACACAACCTACAAATTATCCACTGTTCTTTATAAGTGCACATTATTTACACACGGCTGCTGTCCTACAAGGGGAATTAACAGAATAAGTGTGGTTTGATTCTCTTCAGTGTCTTATGGTTTCAGTTGGATCTGTAAAACTAGCCTGTACAAATTTCATCAAGATCGGTGGTCCTGTTTTCTTGAAGCCAATTAAAATTTATTCCAAATAGGTTTAGTTCATACAAAGTATATCCATATTATTTATTATTATAACACAGTTGACAGAAAAAGAAATGGTGTACACAATAAAAGGCACGTTTATCTGCAGGTGCCCAGCATTTTTCAACCTCACACCGCAGAGAAATCATGGTCCTTTCTCGCTATGCTCACACAGACACGTACAGCTGCTTGAGTACAGAAATTGGCTAAGCACAACAAACTTATAATTACCAGCTAAAATACTGTTTCACATGTGCCATATGTAAGTGGTATCCTGCTTAGCAGAAAATTGTTAAACAATATTTTCTGCTTAAGCAGCTCAATGAAATTGAGTCTAGATGAGGCAATTTGAGGCAAGTACCAACCCCTGCACTCAGTTATGGACTATTGATCTGCCCTTCTCCGTTTTGTTTTGTTTTGTTTTTAACCCCTCCCCTCCCCCAACCCTTACAGCTGTATTGGTCAAAGGCTGATGAAAACAACATAAAGAGTAGTTGATAAGTGGAAGCACAAATATCATAAGAGTTACGCAGTGGTAACTAAGCACACATTGCACCCAAATTGGCCATTCCAGTGTATGAATGCAATCGTCTAGTAACTGGGTCAATGTTGAGTTTATTTTGTCCTAAGTGGACAGAGCTTAACAACACAAAAGGGCTGGCGTCATCTTTCATCAGGTGTGTACCTCAAACCTATTAATATTATGTACTGCTCCTGGTTTTGCCAATTATGAATAAGGTATTAATCACTTTGATCGAAACGCCAACTCTCCCAGTCAAGCATGTCAAGTACATCAACTCTCTGGTAAACATGATTACAAAACTACCAAAATAGTGTTTAAAAATGGGTCAAGAAATTGTGCAATCGTGTTTCCTATTTGAAGAGCTGATTTCATCTATGTGAATTTGTTTCTTATGTACAACATATTTTGTAAGTCCATGAAATTGTTTAAATAAACTTCTGATTTTTGAATAACAGAGAAACATGAAGAAAACTTATGTTACATGTATTTTGGACAAATTACATTATTATTACTTTTGTTTAAAAAATGTCTATATATTTCAGGTAATGAAACCAAGGATGCCTCATAAGTGAACTTAATCACTATAGCTCACAAGCCTGAGAACACCTGTAAACAAGGGTGCTTGCAATTAATGAACCAGAAACACCAGGGTTAACCCCTACTCTTCCATGATAAGTGTTCTACAGTGTAGTTTCTTTTACATGCACTACCAATCCTACTACACAGGACCTACAGCTTAATGTCCCATTCGAATGACAAAGCAATTTCTGTAAAGAATCTTGCTCAAGGACACAAGTGCCAAGACCAGAACTGGAGCCCGAACTCTGTTGATCAGAAACACCAGAGCTCGAGTCCGGTGCTTTAAACCGATTGACCAAGACATGCTAGGCCACATCACCATATTTTAAAAATCAATCCAGAAAGTCATTGCCTCTAATCAGATCTCCTGAACAAACTTGGCTTTCACATCCTTGCTGTAGATTGTTGTTTTGGCGTAACCATGGATAGTGTGCACAAACTGGAGTCACATGAAAACATACATGTAGCTACCACCATAACAACCCAAAACACCACATTTATAGAAAGTCTGTTAACCGATACCTAAATTACCAACCAGAGTTTCTTGCCAACAACATAGCTACTCAACCACAACCCAAAACACCACACTATATAAATGAAAACATTTCTGACAAGGATCTTTAAGAGACAAGACAAACATTAAGATGAGCTCGAAACCCCAAGAAAGTTTGCAAAAGCTCTTTGTAGAAAAACTGGTAAAGAAAATCTTCTTAGCAGTAAGGGCTGGAATGATCACAGAATCTGCTCTCGTTTTATTAACAAGGGGATTGAGTTTTCGCTGTTGTCCCCTCTTCATACTAGGATCATCCCAAAACCAACACTCTGTAATTCTTCTTCAGGATGATTCCCTTATACTGAAGAGGAGAGTATTCAAGGTTCTAGCACTGGGCCAAGGCTTCTTATTGGAAGCTAGGTACACAAGATTTGCCGGGTTTGTACAGTTTTGTTCCAACTCCAGCTTTGGTTTGGACTACTGTGTTTTTTTCTCTCACACACTGGGTAATGGTGATCCGTTTAAAGATGGAGAAGTTATTGTGTGAAGCAGTGGAATAGAATCAATACAAGGATAGTCATCTATATAAGGATCAGAGATCAGCAAATTTATACTGAGGGTAGTCAAACTTTAGTTGGCAAGAATACCCCCCTTGGACACTGTCTTGTATGTACAATGTACACCCATCAGCCCATACATGCAAAACACATGTACATATCCATACCCCCACAAATCAGAAATACCAACAATTAAACAGAAGGTATATGCACCTTTGGTAATTACTCCAAAAATTAATGACCATAAAAACTTACTTGGGCAAGAGCAATGGAGAGCTGTTGATATCGTAAAACATTGTTAAAAAACACACACTTTGAAGTAATGCAGTTTTAAAGAAAGAGGTTATTTTTCACCAACAAATTTGAATCCGAGAAAGGCTTCAGGCATGAAGCTTTTCTCAGGCATCTGAAAACACACAATTCTATGCAATGAGGGTGGTTTTTTCTTACATTATTTTCTTGCAACTTCGATGACAAAGTGAGCCCAAATTTTCACAGGCTTGTTATTTTATGAAAATGTTGGGACACACCAAGTGAGGGTACCGGTCTTTGACATTTACCAATAGTATACCTTCCTTTGAGACATGTTTCTTCAATTCATACTAAAGCCTATAAAATATGAAAAGTAATGTTAGCCCTGTTATTGTTAAGAGGGAGCATTGTGAGGGTATGGTTGGGTTCATTGTAATTGTTCCAACTGCAATGCATTTCTCCTACTCTGCAGATCTCTGTACAGACGTATGCCAGAAGTTTACGAATATTCTACAGGAAGTACGATTCTTCATAGTGACCCTAAAAAAAAATGTCAAACTGCTACGCAGCAATGACACGTTAATTGTATTCATGTGTTCTTGTCCCCACTTAACACTGACAGAAGCACAAGAACAACTTTGGTTTTGCTTTTTTTCAAAACAGCAAAGTCAGAAATGTAAACTGCAACGTCTCAAATATATAACGCAGTGTCAAAACTAAGCAATTTTTGATAGCTTGAGTGACAAAGAGCCTTCCCAGTTGAGCCTGTACAAACACATACGGGCATCAAGGAAATGTGGTCTTTTTAATATCAGTTCCGTTTTTGACAAAACATTTTCACAATGATTCTTTTTGTTTTCTTCCTCTCAGGCGGCACTGTATTAATGTAGGCACTGTAGGTTATTTTTATCTTCGATAGCAGCATATATTAAAGGCACTGGACACGTTTGGTAATCACTCAAAATATATATTAGCATTAAAACTTACTTGGTAACCAGCAATGGAGAGCTGTTGATAGTATAAAACATTGTGAGAACCCACTCCCTCTGAAGTAACGTAGTTTTGGAGAAAGAGGTAACTTCTCACTTAAATAATAAAAGACTTCATGCTTGAAGCCTTTCATTAGCAACTGAAAGCACACAAAATTATTTTCTTGCAACTTCGATGACGGATTCAGCCCAAATTTTCACAGGTTTGTTATTTTATGCATGTTGGGATACACCAAGTGACAATACTGGTCTTTGATAATTACCAAACATGTTCAGTGCCTTTAAAGTACAAGTCCACACTTTAATTTGGATCATTTATGGGTGTGTCTTCTAAAGTAATATATATATATACAGTGGTATAAATGGAGTGAGTTATGTACATGTGTACATGTCGATCTCAGTAACTCGACATTATTAACGCAATTTTCAGGACATAGTCTTTTTTCCCAGTTCCCCCGTGCCTGGAACACTGGATAATGATATATATCCAAAGTAAACAGAAGATATTTCAGATGACTGTATTTTAAAAGAGCATTTGTTGATTATGTAAACACTCCCTGGGACCCAATCCAGGGTCAGCTGCCTTTGGTGTAACATTGCTGGTATCAAGTTTTAAAAAAAAAAAAAAAAAAAAAGTGAAAAACAACATCTGGGGGTAAGTTTCTTTCATAAGAGTTTGTAACAAAAGAGTCTGTAGACAAGTCATTTTGAATTTGTTTTGCATTGATGATCAACAGAATGATTGCTTTGAACTTGTTTATGATTGCTTAGAGGTAGGGTAACACTTTGGTGATGACCCTGAAAAGAATTTGCATAACTTTTATCCAAAAGCCAAGTTGGCATAAAATGAAGGAGCGTGGATCTCCGACAAAAAGTGCCAACTAATGCATCTAATACCTGCAAGGCACATTATTGGGCAATAACGATACTCGATAAAACCTCCTGTGCACCTGCCTAATGAGACATGGGTAGCCGTAGGTTCACTCAAATACAAACCATGAAATGCACATGTGAAACTGTAGAACTTGAAACCCTTTACGAGACACAGTCAGTAACAAAGTGTGACTCATCAGTCTGTACTCTCTTCTACTCTAGCCTTTTATGGTGGATCTTAAATTTAGGCCCACAGCCATCCCCCAAAACGGGCCTGAAATTACATGGTGGAGGACATGGAGAACTGCGCTGCCCCTGGTCTTGGCCTTGGTGCCTTTTCAAAAGTTTTCAAGACTTTCAGATTTTTCAATGGAAGTGCACTTTGCAAAATGAAAACAGCCTTGCCCTCTCATATATAAAATTCCAGGCCAGCAAAACTACAACATAAATGAAAATAACAGCTCACTGTTGGGGAACACATGGAGTGTATCAAATTTTAAAAGCGCAAAACTTTAACACATTATCTGCAGCACAAAAAGTTATGGTGGGAAACCGACTAGAAGAGGTTATACAGCATACATTGCAAAGATTAACAAAAAGCACTAAATAAAAGGCGGATGGAGGTGTCTTAAAAAAACCATCCTCAATCCAACCATTGAGGTATGATCCAACCAAGAAACTGTTGAGACCTATTGGAGAACCCTTGAAACATTACCACCAGTAGAGATAGATGGTATGCCATGCAGTGTTGACACAACTAAACCCTTGATATTACAAGATTGTGGTGAGGTAAGCCTCTGGTTGTCAGACCACAAATTGAATAGTGACCATAATAGCCAATGGATAGTGATAAGTTGAGCTGAGGACATTCTAAAACCACAGCAATTTGTTGGGAATTTAGCATGGGAAGCACTTACAGCTGTACTTTATGTGCCCTGGGCAAAATGTCCACCACACCCTCTCCCCATTATACCATGGAGAAAGATCATCCTGTAAAAAAAACATGGCATACATGACATGTGATTAAGAAAAACCTCATTCTAAAAATGTCCCTGTATTGGTGATGGTACCATTACATGTTAGCTTAACTGCTCAAAATAATTATCATTTTAAAAAAACTACGACTGAATACACTGCTTTCTAAATAAATTCAGTTAAAAGATTCATTTGAAAAATTGGTGTTTAAAACAAGGAGAAATGGAATGGATTTACTCAAGGTAACAAAAACCCCACTTGTAACTCTACAATTACCCTCAAAGTTGAATCAAATATTACAATAGATCTCATTCGTTAACTCTTTCTGATCCTGTTCTTTCTTTCTGATTCAGTGAACTCATTTGCATTTTGGAAACAACGCTCAATAAATTAATAAACTACTGGCAGAGGCCAAATTTGCATGTGCTTGCTTCAGCACTGTAAGTAACCACTAAATAATTTATGAGTCGGTAATTGCCCACTCAATCGAAATAATGAGCCAAGAGGCAGGGCAGGCTTTTATATCATAAAACCCATGGATGTCTTCTTGCCAAGACTAGGATGTCATGCAAGCAGAATTACTGGAAGCAGGGCAGTAAGATCTAAGCCACATAAAGCCCTTCCTATGTGGCGATAAGGTCATCGGTTCTGAGAAAGGCATGACCCCTTTTGCTTGATTTCCTCCCTCTGTGCTTAACGCTCTCTTGCCGCGAGATAAACCAGTTCATCAGGCCTTCCCTAATGTCCGCAATGCTGATGTACAGGTGTTTAAGTCGATAACACTCATACACAAAATAATAACATCGGGGTAATTTTCAAATAAGCAGCAGTTGCATCTTAACTGGTTAATTTCAAACTAAAAGGAAGAGGAGAAAACTGACCTATATCTTATAATAATCTAATTACTATAGTAAGCACACTAGCACATCCTCAACTATCCATAAACACTACAGAATGGGCACTAGTGTCCCTTCGACTATAGAGGATGCTCCATGCACAAGAAAACACAGGTCTGCATAAACTATGGCCTTTCTCATTTGATATGGGGAAAAATTATTTTGACATTTAATACAAAGTTAGTGTTGTTACTTGTATCAGTTTCTTTTAAATATTGTTGAATGTAGGCCTACACATAAACACCCTAAACCTGTTAAACATGTTATTTATTTTAAAGGTAATATGTTTTGTGGATAGGGCTCAGAAGAAAATACAAGCAGAATATATAAATATTTCAATAAAAAGTGTTTATGGAATATGGAGCTGTCTAAGATCTGAACGGCAAGAAGAAATATTGTCTGGAAGCACTTTTAGGTTGGCCATATTTGTGTTTTTCCTTGTCTCCTGCCATAAAAAGAAACCTGGTGAAAATTGAGCACATGAATCTTGGTATTCTTCCCATACTTTATGGTGAGTAGGCCTAACTGAAAGCAGCCGGTTACCAGTACAACAATATTGCCACAACTGTTCAATAAGCGTGAAGCTACATTTCAAGCTTGTCAAATACAAGACCAGAGTCCCTGGCATTTACTGTATATAGCTTTGTTGCATGTGTGCATGTAAATTCATTAAACTTAGCTCCTAGGGTTTGCCTAGGAAACCTGGAGACGAGAAGTCTGAAAAAATGATCCACTGAACTCAAGAAGCGTGTGCTGCTAATGCATACCTAAGTAATGGGGAGATGAACAATTCACTTGGCAACTTATTACCAACTGCAGTCAGACCTGATATCTTTTGCAAACCAAGAGTATTTGTGCCATTTTTTTTTGTTTAATCTTCTTTCCTTAATTTATGATTTGAATGTAAAGGTTGTCCCTGGTTGCAGTTGGATACATGTTATTAAAGAGATAATGTTGTAACAGGATACTCGGTGAGGTTAAATATACCCAAGAAAGACTTCCAAGGAGTCCTTCGTTTGTCTTAAATTCCCAGAAGGATCTAGATTTTAGCCTGCGATCAGCAGCTTGGAATTGCTTGCTTTATCCTTCTCTAATGAAGGTTGTTTGGTTTGGACCTGATGCAGTTCGGATGTGATGAAGTGGACGATAAATCAACAGAACTAAAAAAGACACTGACATAACAATGTTTGTTGGAAGTAAACAGATGTATGGAGTCAAACAAGGGAAGTGTAATGCCACGATAAATAGACACTGAATTCCTATCTCCAAACCTTTTCAGAGGAGGACTAAAGAGAGTAGCGTGTTATCTTATTTAGGCTTCTTTCTTCATCTGCTTCACATGAAGTAAACCATGATAAATCAAGTAAGCTGTGAACCAGACTAACACCAAATGGCATTTTCTTTGCAAGGACAGCTGGAGTAAAGCTGACCTAGTAGTTTGATTGTGTCACAATGTTTTATGGTGAGGTAGTGACTGGCGACCCGTTGCCGGGGACCATTATCACTGAGTGTCATATCCCCGGGGGTTCTTTTATATTAATAATGATATTAATGGCATTGTAAACAGCAGAACAGCAGAAACGTCCGATTGTGAAAACAAACAGTAGATCAATACAAAACACATTAATATTGTGTTGACTGTTGCTCTTCCCCAAGGGTTTCAGCAGTTGCATATGGCTGACAAACGCCCATTAATTACAGGTGCACTGAAGTTTTCAAAATAATCAATTAAGGATAATATCAGTGAGTCTTACTCTTAGACACATCAAAAGACAATTATGTCATCACTGGAAATTTTCAGCCCACCGCAGGCTTACTTCGGGGAGTCATGCAGGGGTTCAGAGAAAAAAATGCCAGTATGAACATCAACTTTTTTGAATTAAAATTAAACAGACCACTTCGCATTACTCATAATGTGTTAGCTGGGAATGAGTTGCATGGTGGTCTAAATGTAGTTAGCCACCAAATATATTGATTAATTAGACTAGCCTGCACCACATCACAGGGCTAACGCAAGTGTACTAGGTATTTGCAAAATAGTCTTAGTTACCACTTTAATGGATACTTTCACAAAACATTGGTATTATGTTTGTACTGATTCATGTACATGTAGTGTATTGCATTTGTTACAAAGATAATTTTATCAAAATTTAATTTAGAAATTATGTTTGACTTGACTTTCATTTTTTTTAATATAAAAATCCCTGCAACTACAGATTTAAGAGCAGTTCAAATTTACTTTATTTTGGTGGGTGTACACACCTTTCTAACACATTATAAGCTTAAGTGTTTCTCGAGCTGAAAGTTTATTTTTTTCTTCTTTTCAGTCTGTTCAACAATCGCAGAAACTGAAGAAAAGAATTCAACATTTCCCTTGAGTTCTTACATGTAGTACTTATGAATAGACCTACAGGAGGTAGTTTAAATACAGAAAGTTCAATTGTGCATTCATTTCCATAATGTACCGATTATTTGTTGCTTCATAATGAAGTCGCCATAACACTAAGTTACCAAGCCATCTAATCCACAGACACCTTGTAAAGTCCTTACTTGTTATTTCACAGTTCATTAATTAGTTAATAATAGTACAATTGATGAGGTTAAAGTCAGACTTTTATTGAGGCGCTTCTGACAAAGCAATGGCTCTCCTCTAGGGGGTAGAAAGCATTGTGTCAAGTTATGCCCTAGTTATTATTATTTTTCCCCCATTTGTAGAAATGCCACGAATAACCAAACTGTGAGTGCAAACAAGGTGACAGATCTGCTTGTTGATAGGAGTAGACTTCACACAATTGTGCACCATCACACAAGATGGGGTGCTGGGGTTAATACAAAACAGTTTGCTTCCACTAATGTGGGAGACCAGTTATAAATTCTATGTCGAACAAAGCTGGTATGAGCATACACCTTCTAAATTTCAGGAGATAAATACATTTTATGAAATCCTTCCCTCAGCTGACTTTCTAGCATTAAAATCACTGTGTCTGCAAGGACAGATTAGTCAAACATACACTTCTTGAATTGATAAGGATTTAGGGTTAAATGATGTAAAATCATACCCATCTATCCTACAAAGACAAATAGGCCTATTTGGAAATTGTACATCCCAAATCCAAGAGTCAGGTGGTCAAGTCAAGAGAATGGGTGTATTCACATGCTAACTAACCCAACAAAATTTTATATTGATCAACTAAACAGATGTACAGTGCAAAACCAAAAAACATATAATCCTCGAATGACATTCCTTAATTTAGATATTATACGCAGCAAAATAAAACCATAAACTTGAGTGATTTGAAGGATGACATGTGTATGTGCCTCCTTCCCCCTCAGAGAGGGGGTGGTGGGAGAGGGGGGGAAGAGAAATGAAATTGTGTGTAAGAAGTGTTAGTTTACAAAATACACAAAAATTACGCCCTGTCAAATTCCAATTCCAGCAATCCTGAATCTACATAGAACATGTATTCGAAGCCTTCAAGCTGTTATTTGTCTAATATCTGAGATTCTCAAACAGAAAAGTCTGTACTTCCAATGTTCACCGAGCCTTTAAGCTTTCCATTTTTGTGGTTCGTGCCTTCGTGAAGCTTTTATTTTCACAACTGCTGAGTGCTGAATCGATTGTACACACAAAAATATGCTCATGTACACACGAAAATGGTATGTACGCTCTTTTGTTAAAAGTCTCCTTCAGGTATGAGAAAAACAATTTGTGAGAGAAATTCATCTTCAGGGCACATACAATGAAATGGTTTATGAAAAGAATGCTGGTTTGAGAGTGTGGTGAATTTTGAGATGGAAGCAAAGGATAAAGGTGCCATCGGCTTGTGCTAACTGATTCTACTGGGCATCGTGTCTACAATGCACAAAGTACAAGACCTCAGGACAGTTTGTAAGAACTACTGCCTGGATAGTGCATGTACCTTCTTTGTCAAGTGTTTAAATGTGTGCATGAGCATGGAGTGCAATCGTTATTTGAAAATCACATACAGTGCATGTACCTTATGGAGCATGCTTAAAAGCATGTTTCTTTCCTAACAGAGTGTAATAATTATTAAAAACTGTCGACATTGTAAGTAAAAAAACTTACAACTGAACTCATAAGAGAGAATCATTTGAGAGCCCCATGGTTGCATAGTTATCTATTTAAGACTTTTTTTAAATCAAAATGATTCAAGTTTCTGATGTGGCGATCAATAAAAGATTGTTTGAATGTCAGTTTATTGATCTGGTCCTTACTTTTTTTAGCTGAAGGCAAGATTAATTTTCAACTTCCACACCCCTAGGAAGAAGGAATGTCATTATTTGTCAGTCATCACACTTTGATTCCCTACTGAGTACAGTCTAGCATGCTTTAAGCATGCTGTCATCACCATGGTCATGTTCCCTGTAAGCATAATAATCAATACCAGCGCTCATAAAAGAGACCAGACTAATTTGGGTTGCATCAATCTAGATTGAGTACAAAACAAAACGATGGTATCATCAAACATTCCCCAGACACTGAGGCAACACATGTAAACCTTCCATGATGTCATAGCATGTAGTCAGTAAAGCATTAAGAACATCATTGATGGTCCAGCTATTAATTGCTTGCACAAGATGATAAAAGACCCAATCAGGGCATATTGATAGAATCACCAATGCTCCACATTTATAGTATCATCACATGTTTATCATGAATAAGTTGTACCACATTTTGATGAATAGCCCCTGACTACGTGCATCCACATTGTGACTCACTCGTAACTCCCAAGACATTATTTCTACTCTTCTTGAACCCCACATTATACACTTCAACATTTGACTCCACAAAAGCATGTTTTACGACCTGGGTCAATTTTCATAGAGCTGCAAAAAGTAGCTAGGACTGTATCTGAATTGGCAGTTACAGCTACAGCTATGCTGTTGCTAAGGGTGATGGTAAGGATACCCTATACTTCAACACATGATGACGTGGCGATCCAGTTGTAGCTGTAGCCATAACTGCCAATTTAGACACAGCCTAAGCTTAAAGCAGTTGTGCTCACTAGAAAAGGGTTACCAGCCAAAATCACCATGTTCTACCATTTGCAACTGGTATCCTGCTCATTTTTGCTCAGCAAAAAATTGCTAGCACCACTGTTTGCATTTAAGCAGCTCTATGAAATTGAACTCTGGTACCTAGCTATAGATGTAACACTTTTGGTTGATTGTGGTAAATCCATCCAACAAGGGTATGTTTTTAAGTAGGCCCTATTTGGAGACACTACAATTTATGGAGGATTACTGGATCCAATGTTATGTTCAGGATGATACAAGGATGGGAGTTAGAGAGGTTGGAGAGCCAATTGTTCAACACCCACTCATGCACAGACATACAGATAACCTCCACACCTTGTTGATAACAGTGATGTCAGTGCAAAATTAATTAGGATTTAAGCAAATAAGTAATGATGGACATCCTTGTACTCTAGCACCAGTTAAAGGGGCTCAAAGGTCAGCCAAACAAAGTGTCTGTGGAAAGTGTCAAAGAGAATATCACATATTCATCATACAAATTAAATATTTAGCATTCTCACAATATAGCTGAAATATTGTTGATTTGAGCAGCACAGTATCCACTTAACAAGCTTTGGAATGACTATGGCAACATTAAGCCTAGAGTTACAAAGAGGCAGTGGAGTCCATGGCCTACATATGTTGCCCTGGTCTTGGCCTTGGTACCCCTTAAAAAGTTTCCCATAGACTAAGATTTTCCAATGGAAGTACCCTATGCAAAATGAAAATGGCCTTGCCCTTTCACACATAAAATTACAGGCCAGATGCTTTGAAATGACAATATGGCAATGTTCATGTAATGTACCTATTAGCTGTCTGTTTTGTTTTTGGGTTTGGGGAGTATTTTATGCCATTAAATTATTTATTGTATTACAGCTCACTGTTTCAGATTGACATTTTCAAAGTTCTCATTCCGAATCAGAAGTGTACTGTACATGTACATCAAACAGATTCAGCATACATACAAATGTACGGTACTTTAGAGGAGTTGGAAGAAAAACAATTTGCGGAATATCATGAATAACAAATCTTTGTTCGTCTATTTGATCTCCCTCCAAACTACAAGCTGAATAACAAGGAAGGTTAATGGTGCTAACAATATTAAAAAGGAATTTTGCTGCATCAACAATTATTGTAATTTAAATCCAGCAGACTTTGGAATAATGAAGGTGACAATTTAATTATTTGGATTCAAGAAAACTATAATGACTGCACATGTAGAGTTGAAGTATTGAGAATGAAATAATAATAATAATAATTAAAACTTGTAAAGCGCCATCTATCTAAGACTAAACTTATTCCAAGGCGCATAAAAACCAAACAAAACAAAAAACAGAGAGAGTAACAAAAAAGATTACAAATTACGTACATGTAGCTTAGAAAGAAATAAGAAATAATCTGACTAACTGCGAACTGTAAATGTCTTAACACTGCCCTGCATAATTCACTTTTAAAAAAATGTAAATATTATTCAGAAATGTGCCTACAGGCACCAAAATTCCTACAGAGACTTTGCACTGGAATGTCCCCGCAGATCAAGTAATGAATTTGGTAAATAATATTTTGTTCAGAACCTGGTTAAGTGTGGGGAGAAACTAACCTCCTCCAGCACTATAGAAATTGATGGTTTAAATAGCTCATAATTTGTGCTTTCAACACTGCTGTAGACGCCCTGTTTATAGCAACACATGTTATCTCTCTTAGCAATAGAGAGTCAGTCTCTTGCCATAAATCACAAGGCACGATGAACATTGTAAAGCAAGTGCCATTTATTGTATAAGGAATGTTTTAAATATCAGACGTTACTTTATAAAAACACATTCAGAAAAAAAAGATGTTGGAACGAGCCAAGTAGCAAGCTGAAGAGTGGGTTCTGTTGTCATTGTTAACGGTGAAGGGCAGTGAGCCATGAGTGGTCAGTAATTTTGACTAAAGTTGTGTTACACAATTCTTATCATGAACCAGAAATATCTCTTCCTACAGTATTTTAAACTTTGTACAGTGAAAAGATTGAAACAAAGAATGTCTTTTGGATGGGAAGAACATTCGTCTGTTTGGTTTGTCTCTGAACACTCTCGAGACCTAAATAATAATAATAATAATAACTAGTTCTTATATAGCGCATTTCACAATACAATGTAACGTCTCAATGCGCTTTAAACCCTGAGAAGACCTATAATCATCAGTGACAATACTCCAGCTACAATGTACTATCCCCATAGAATGTGTACATTTGATTCAGAAAATTGCCAGATCATTGTGGCTGCATTAATGCACTTATCATGAAATCTTTTATGTGATGTACATGTATATTCTAAGCAAATGGAGTCAATTATCTTCTTATCACATACCCTACATGTAGGTCTCAACTATTTTTGCAAACGTGAGCTCCAACTGTAGTGTACGTGATCAACTCGCCCACACTTTCATGACTTTCTCACTAATTAAAATGACCGTGATGAAAACTTGCAATAATGTAATATTATCAGCCAGGGAGATGATAAAGAGTCGGCCGTTTTCATCATGAAGGTCTTCCTGCTTCATGTGCGTGCACGAGCTCCATGTCAAAGGATTAACAGCAAAATCTCCAAATGCACGATCACATACATGCGTGCGTATGTATAAACTTCCAATATGGGGATTATACCACATAGAAAGAATTGTGCCAATTTGATGTGTGTCATGTCATACTGCTTGGATTGTATATTTTGTACATTGCATTGATAACTAAAAATGAAGACAGTTTATTCTGGTATTAATGTATCCCTTTGTCTTCCCCCCCCCTCCCCAATCTTTCCTCCACACTGCAGAAAACACATCTTTAATTAAATCATGTTACATTTGGTTTTTGTTTTTGTGTGTATAGATCTATTTGAATCATCTTCCATTGCATCAACATTGAGTACAGTTGTGCAAGTGAAAAACCATTTATTTCAAAATACAAAGACTGTAAAGGTACGCTGTCCAACTCTCCACGGGACTAAAAAAGCGCACGCTATCCCACTTTAGTAGTCTAATGGCTAGAGGTCTACGTAAGGATTCTTTTAACTGCAAGAGTACACTGAATTAATTATGCATAAAAGTAGGTCGGTTTTCCCCTTTCAAACAATCAAGAATAGTACAATGTCAATTGATTGTGCTTCTTGCTGTCTGGCAGTTTCATTGAAGAATAAGAAGAATCGCTACAGTGATGACTCATTATTATTGAATACAACTCAGACAGACACTGCGTTACTGTACTTGGCCCATTTACATCAAGAAGAATCGGGCACAAAAAGGTTACGTGTGTGCCTGTAATTACATTTTTGTATAACATCAACATGTTTTGAAAATAACGTGTCAGCGCAGTGTGTCCAAGGACCATCAAATGGGAGTTAAAAGTATGGATTTGTTTCTCCTTCCAAAATGGGTCACCGCTCTCGCTTCAAAATTCTACATACATGCACACCTGTCCACAGATGTGGAACTGTGGCATAATGCAATTGTACAGTGAAAGATTCGCTGTACATAAAAAGCCCCATTCTGGTGTTGTATGTAAGCAGCTGTCCGTTTCATAACCTCTGCCAAATTTCATCTGTTTAGCAGAAACTAAACAGTTCTTGACCAATTTTACTGCCTCGCAAAATAACAGCAACAGGAAACCTTTAACAACATCACAATATTTGTCCAAGAATAGTAAATTTTTGATTAGCAGCTCATAAGGTAAGTAGGACACCTGCTTGTCATCCACTGTATGAAGGTCAGTTCGGTCATTGAAACTTACGCATGAAGCAATACTACCGCAGTGTACATTCATGTACGCAAAACAGAAGATGAAACACAAAAATCTCTGGGTTCAGTTTTTGTTTCACTTGATTTCAATCTTTGATGGAAAGCGACCCTTCATGTTATCCAGTCAATCATTTGCTACTGCCCCCAGCAGCGACATGTAGCAATTCCAGGGTAGTGGCAATCCTGGAAAGATGTTATTGAGTTATCTTGAACAGGAACAGTTTGGTGACTTATAAGAAGGGGGAACAAAAATATAAAAATAAGGATTTTTAAATAAAAAACCTACCTCTTCCATTTTGAACAAATCCAGTTTTGGTCGAGCTTCTTCCTCCCTACGCCGTTTCTTTCCACTTTTTCTAACCGAGGGGTGTGAGTGGCACCTCTGAGGAACTATTCCCCGGTCCAGTTCAGAGTCCGTGCTCCCGGTGAACGAGCACACCGATCCTGAACTCTCTGACGCCTTATCCTCTGAGAATGACAGACTCTGGGCCCGAGGTGAAAGCACAGGTCTAAAAGAGGCATACTCCAGCCAGAAAGGGATGCCTGAGATGGCCCCATCCCAAGAAGCCGAAGAGGTCGGTCTTGGTATGGGGGACTCTGGTGGTGTTGAGAACTCGTTGACAGACGGATTCAATCCAGAGCTGCTTGGAATACCAGAGAGTCCGATGGTGCTACCTCCCTTTTGATGCTGGCTGTGCAGCTGGTGACTTTCACATTTCCGCTTCCCCTGTGAGGGAGTCCGCCAGATTTTAGAGGACCGAGGCTTCCACTTGCGTTCTATGAGTTCCCCTGTCGAAAGAGAGCGACAGTGTCTCTTCTTTGGGGGAGCTGGTGGCGTGATGGAGCATGCTACATTGATGGCGTTGTTTTCAGTAACGTTTAGCAGCGTTTTACTTGGAATGGTGCCGGTGTTCTGGGCTGTCGTAGGATTTGATCTGCCTGGTTGTTCGGGTGTTAACTTCTCTTGACTGATTACCTGTGTGGAGGGACCTTTACCTCCGGCAACTGAACAGAAAAAGATATAAAAAGTAATAATGATATTAACAGGCATAGTATTTGGTGCTTGGAAAAAAGTAGGAAAGTAATGTTTTAATCATCCTTACTCGCAGCTGAGAAGCTGGATTGCAAAGGGCGCGGCTACAATATTTTTGCCTTTGGCAGCCAGCCACATTGACCCATGAAGACGGAGCATAGCCCGAGATCGAATGTTTAATTTTTCCGGAGGGAGGAAACCGGAGGGCCCGGAGAAAAACACTTGTGGCATTGGAGAGAACCAACGGACAACTCTACTCACATACATGTATGGCCTTAGACGGGAATCAAACCACGTGAGAATCGAGCACTTCACGCACAAGCCAACCATGCCAACCATGAACAATACACATAGAGACAGCACATTACAAGCATTGACCCAGATTGTAACATGCAGAAATTAACAGCTATCATTAAATTGTTAGTGTAGGCGTGACAGGAATTAAATAAATCCTTGGATGTGAGTATATGAAGTACTGTTCCTGTTGGTAGTTTGGCCCAAGGTGGGTGATGAATTTGCAGAGGAACATCTACAGTACCTGTACAGTGCATACAGTATTTACATTGTAATTGTAAGAGATTCCAAAGATTCCCTCTGGCTTAGAAACTATTGTTTGTTTGTCTGTACTCAGTTCAAATTATCAAGAATCAATCTTGGTAAAAGGTAAACAGACAAGATTAAGAGTAAATGTTGGGTTGGTTGATTACCTATTAATGTCATGCTACAACACAAAATATAAAACATAATAACGCATCTTATCCAGCCCACCAGCAGTTATCTGGTATAAAAAAGTTTTTATTTAATGATGTATAAAATCTGAACTTTTATTATAGACAATGCCATTGTGTAATGTATTTACAGAACCCTTTATTAAAATGTTTGCCTTATTTTTCAACATTTTGTGGTTTTGCTTGCTCTTCTTGTTCTTGTTTTGGTTTGGTTTGGTTTTTGTTTCAGCTTCTGGTACATATTCCTCAAACCATGTTGGTAATTCAAAACAGAAACTCGTCGTTTAAAATGTACGTCGTTTAAAATGGAACAGTGATAAAACTGTTCCATTATCAGGTAATATCATCTCTATAGCAAACAAGTAATGATATAAATGATGTTTGGCAATGCCAAGAGGCTGTCAACTGCATACACAATTGAAAGTCCACTGTACTGTACTTAAAAATGCAATAGCTACACATAATCACAAACAAAAAAGACTGTCAACAGCATCCAAGTAAATCCATCGCAAACTCCCAGATCAAAGTGGAAAATATGAGGGTAGTATTTGTTGGGGTAAAGCAATGCATCACAGGATTCTACTTTACTTTTAATCTTTGGACTTCCATTGTACTTTTGAGAAAAATATATAGGCAACATGATTTTTTTTGACAACACACCCTGGCAGTGTATACATGTATGTTAAATATAAATATCAAAGACTAGGGAAGGTCTAATTTGAATATTGATCTTGTGCGTTGCGAATCTTGTTCTAATGGCTAGGTTGTCAATTTTCAAATCCCAGAGCTGCGTCATAATGTATTCATGGGAGAGATACTTAACCATAAAATGCTTCTCTTCCCCTAGGTGTTTAAACAGATAAATGTTAGCTTGTATTGCTGCTGTGTTTCATAACTCCCTAATTTGGCACCTTGAAGTTTTATGCTCCAAGTAGTCTCGAAAAAATGTTAGGGTTGGTTTGTGCCTAATGACTTTAAGGACAATTAACTACGTGCTTACCGTGAGTAAGAATAAAAGTGTGCAATTTCATGCCATTAGGCAAGCTTTGACTAGATTAGCATTGATGTCTTGGTCATGAGACAATGAAATAAGCTGGCTCTTTAACAGCTTGCATTTGATATTGTCGTTGGTCCAAACATTAATTTACTTAAATCTTCTATGCATTCAGATATGCGAACTGCGGATATGACAGCATCGATGTAACTGAATTAACACAAAAGTTCCCCTTTTTCACAAAAACACCTTAGAACAAACAAGATCTGGCGGCACATATTTGGAAACGAGCCAACCCCAGAACACCAGGTTCAGGAAATCAGCTGAACAAGCTGCTGCCATTTAACATGAAGTCCTCTAATATGAAAACTTGCACCTGGATAAATTGTGACTGAACCTTCATGTGAACTGCTTGCTAATGCTAGGGCATAGCATGGCAGGTGGCACCAAGCCAAGACTACACAGTCAGCTCCTGTACTACACACTATGAGTGCAGGCATCACAGGGATGGGAATAATGAATGGCTAGTGAAAATGACTGAAGACAACAATATGCCTGAGCAAAATTGTAATGTGTGAAAAAGGGTGTAAAGTGTGCTCACATTTAAGCATACCCTGGGACCAGTGGCACTGAATGAAAACAAGCCTTTAAAGAGCCCATGGGAATAATGATAGTGATTTTTTATTTAATAAACTTTGGAAACTGTCTTGTTACGAGCAGGAGGCATGGACCACCACTTTAACCCACTGCAATCTTTATACATGATCTTTGAAATTATATCTTACTATTATGATGTCTAGCAAAGTTCTGTGAGCTGTAGAGAACCATTTGATTAGCCCATCAGAGTTCTTTTTTTAAAACTTAAATCTGATTTTAATTCTAATTCTGTTATTGACCTTCTAATGTCTGACCATTCAATATCATCCACTGTGGTTTAGAATGGTAGATAAACTATGCCAGCCTGCAATGCAATATCATGTGGTAAATGCATCTGAGGACAGTACACAGGTAGTTCAGTGCACAGTTGTGCCATACACAACCAGTGCAGTTGAATGGTTTTAAATGGTTGGTCAACTCACTGGAAAATGTTACCAAGAGTAGGAGGGTTAATGTCTGATGGGCTATTGTCCACCTTTGCTTCTTACAGTGTATACAGATAAAAATGTAAAGACCCACACTTGTACATTAAAAACTAATTCATTATCATAAAATCTGACTGTATTCAGTCTGGTCTCCTGACTAACAAGTTGAATTCACAGTTAAGCATTTACATGCCGGGCACCTACTTTTGTAACCATCCACATTCCAAAGCTAACTGAATTGACACTGGGTGTACCTATAGGCCACTATTTAGTACAAACAATAGCTTGATCCTGGTGAGCACAGATCCTTATTAATACATGTAGCATGGGGAATGAATGAAATAAACAGAATTGATACAACATGTAAAAGTTGTATAGAGAACTATATGTGCAAACAATAGCTTGATACCAGGTGAGCACACACCCAGGCCATAGTAAGAGGAGTGAAATTATTTTCCAAGGCTGTCTACTAACCTCCTAACCACTGTCTGCCCTACAGCATGCCAACAGTGTAGAACGTTGCCAACACTGTGACTTAAATTAATATAAATGTGCAGCATACATTAAGTACATCCATGTGTCATAAATATACTAAGAATCTGACCCTTCCCCTCCACTCCCCCTCTTATTCCCTCCCCCCTCCACCCCAAGGGGTATTTTATCTCATAAGCCTGTCTGAATCTCTTCTTTCTTTAGGTCTGCTCCTATAATGGGAGACTACAAATTCTTCATGTAAGGTGGCCTCTTAATGACTTGTCTTGTCTTTCATCAGATTGTGACCTGGAAAAGCAATATGACCTCCCCTCCCCATAGCTCTCAGACAGACACGGGAAGTGTTAAGTGCAGTGGTCGTCACCCAGAACCTTTGACGAGAGTGGCAAATATTCTTCATGCTTGTACATTATTCTACTTCCTTTCATTTTCAACAAGCTTCAGGAACAAGTCATGCTTCATGTAGAAAACAGAATCTTTTTGCATATTCACTTCCTGTTTGAATTTGATGCACAAGTGCATCTTTTTGGAAGGGCACTCAATTAAATTTTTGTATTTTTTTGCCTGTGATAACATGAGCTTAAACACTTTGGATGACCGATTGGTCTTGACCTATTCAGCATCAGCCACAATCATAGCAATAATGAACATTCTGTGATGCTTCTTGTTGCCGTGTGAGCTCTAAGTTTTCAACAATTCTCTCATTCCATCGAGGAGAAGAAGTATTGTGAACACAGGAATCATGTTGCGATTGAAATGTCTCATTATCTTGCAGTCATCATGTTGGTTTCCCTAGTGTTGAAAAATTACTGAATGCAAATCAGAATAAAGCCCAAGGCCAAATTCGGCTAATGCATAAATTATGTTTCCCTCATCTCCGCTAGGAATGCTTTTTAGTTAACTAGGTAATGACGCAAATACACGCACACAATGAAACAACCCAAACCTCCTTGAGACTTCACTCTACCTTCAACGGCACTTGAAACTAATAATGAACCTTTACTACAGTGCTTCCATCTTGTTCTTTGCGATCAAATCAACACAGCAAAAACAGACAGGAAAGGAAAAACAGACTGGCACCTTTATGGTACAATGAGATTTACTATTTCTTACTGACATTGCACATAGGGAACATGATAAGGTGCATGGTTGCAGCATAATAAAGGTGTATTCTATGATATCAGGCTTTGGGCTCAAAGTCTGAAGACTCAAAGGACGACTTGAATATTGTTAACAGATCTTAGCAAGGAAAAGGTCAAGACTTGCAAAAGGCAAGACATGTATGTTTGGGAAGCACTTATCATTTCTTTTGTGAATAACACAAAGAATACACAACCTGGAACTTTCATTTTAGGTGTAGAGAAGCTTGGTGCTGTACAGGACATAGATTACCACTTCATACAAACACACACACGAGCACATGATAGTTAAGACTCCAGTGAATACTGAATACGCCTTGCAATGGCAGCCCCTCTTTGTGGCAGGGTCTAGATGCAGTTCATTAATAGACAAGAATTTATATACACAAAGGTATTTGTTTCCTTTGAAAATATTGATAATGTTACAGAATGAAGATGGTAACACTCACCTGCAGGAGCAACATTTTGTTTGCTCTGCTGTTGCCAAACTCTGGCCTTTGTTTTACTTCGAGTATGGTATGGAAACTAAAAGAGAAAAAAATAAAACAAGTATAAAACAATATAAATTTAGTTGCAAGTTATAAAATGCATCATAGCATAATAGCGTTTTAATTGGTGTAATAAATACATCCAGGATAATTTATTTTAAAAGCACTGGACACCTAAGGTCAAAGACCAGTATTCTCACTAGGTGTATCCAAACATATGCATAAAATAACAAGCCTGTGAAAATTTGGGCTCAATTGGTCATTTAAGTTGCAAGAAAATGATGAAAGA
>JAUELU010000003.1:11159346-11173408 GCA_032357145.1 Evasterias troschelii
CAAAAAATGGGCCCCAACGGCATGTGGCCGAGAAAGGATTCAGTTTGGCCACACATAATGTACATGTACAAGTGGGGTTCTTGAAGACCCCGGGAAAAGAAGAGAACTCAGTGACATATTCATTTTCCATCATGAATGGTTTCAATATTTGATCTCGTTGATATAGTATTGTTCCTTGTTATTTATGACATGGACAGTAACACTCATTCTAAATCTCAAATGACATAAATTGAATAAGCTCATTTCAGAATCATTCATTCATAAATCATCATTCAATTTCAATTCATCATACACGTAGACAAATTACATGTACATGTATTTTTTCAAAGTTAAATGTATAAACAAATTCCACATTACATTGGAAAAACTAAACGTCACGAACGAAAATTCCATAATCTAAACTTGTCTATCATATCTAAAATGCACCCATCAAACATTCCCTTTGTATTTTTAATTTTACTAAGGCCGGGAAAATCATGCGTAGAGTATGGCGTGATTGCGACATCACGGCCACCACGCACGTCTACGGTTTCCAACATGGCCGTATTGTAGTACAATGTACTCACCCACGAGCAGCTTGCAAACTCTTTATCAATTTTTTTATCTTCCATATCTCCACATTCCTGTCCGCTGCCGTCTCATCGTTCGAAGACATGATGGTGAGATCCTCGAACCGTGCGGCACGGGGAGGAAATTATCGTCTGTAGTCAGAAAAGTCAGTTTTTCCCAGCTGGAAAACGCCAACTAAGTAGAGGAATTTATCTCCAAAATGCTCGAACCGGCTTTCTTTAACGCATGTGTGTGAAAACCGTATGCTTCACACCACTTTAAAAAAATCAGTCTCGCTTTCAATGAAAAATAACAGTAATATTACCGATAAAAGAGAACCAAATGCAGTTGACTTCAATAACATACACCTTTGTGAGTCCAGAGATAATTTTTTAGTTTCGTTTTAAGTTGAATTTTTAGTAAAATAAGTTCACATTTCGATCACGGATGAAATATTTTAGTGTCTATTTCGCCATGTGATGAAAACGTGTATGAATGAAAACCGGAACTTGAGCAGACAGTTCCATTTTACACAAGGTGTCAATTATCTTGTAAGAATTTATCATCACTTTTTGATACACTAAAAATTGTTTTTGTTTCTGAAATTGTTCTTTCAAGTATGATTAATAATTTAATATAGATCATCAAACGTTAAATAAAATTGTATTTTTATTGTTGTAGCTTTTACAAGTTAAATGTTTTGTGGGATAATATTTACCCTTTACCTAAAATAGAGTTGACTGGCTTACTTGTAAGCGCAGCGCATGGTGTGCACGTCCTGCGCGTTTGCTGACGTTTTTGTGGGGGAGCGAGATGTTGAAAATGTTACATGTGTACGACGGCAGAAGGTCATTTACGCATCATGTAACATTTCCGTAATTTATTTTGTAAAAATTTTAACTCTTATACAAAAGTCTTCAAAATAAATGTGGCTAATTTATTTGTGTTGTTGATTTACGAAAGATATTTGATTGTTTTGGAGTACTAGATTTAAGGAAAAGCTAAATTGCTCCCTGGATGATGGATGATGCAGGTTGGTGTAGTGAATTGATGCAGATTTTGAGATGGAGAAGACATCACTGGAAGTCCTTGAGCATCTTAGAGAAAGCAAGATATGTCTAGCCGTGCTCTGTGGTCTACCAGGTGCTGGGAAGACATCGCTGGCCAAGTCTTTGACGGGTCCATGTAACCTTCTCCACGGAGGGAAGGCAGTACATGAGATTGGAGAATCTACTGTTCTGCATCTTTGCTATGATGAAGTCATCCCAAGTCAACTGCAGATGAATATGATGGGAGAAGATGATGGCTCCAGACCAACCTCACTACAGAGTGTAATGATAATTGTCCACATTGGGCATAACATTTTGAGATTTAACTTGTTGGCCACCAACTGAATCCCACTTCTTTCTGATGTGCTCTGCTTCAGTTAATCCATTACTATGGTTACAAGATAATGTGTCATTGTGTTTCTGACAATATCTTTTTGTACCTCAAATTTCAGTTTACTTTATATGGTCATCCATGAGATGCATTCTGGGATACTTTTCTTCATAGGGAATATTTTTGTCTTCTAAACCTCCAAACTAAATATTGTTTCTTTTAACTTTCATCAATGTATTACTTTTATCAAAATATAGTTTTGGTGTTATTTTTAAATTCTGATCTTGACTGGAGCTGATATGTTTTCTTCCCAGTCTGAGGTATCGCCATGGAAAACCTACCGGCAAGAGATCATCAGCTTTGTAGACTTCATCTTGGAAAACATTCATTGCAGGGAAACACCAAAGTTAAGAGATGTCTTCATTGGTTTAGACAGACACACAAGAAGCCAAGAAATTTCACCGATTGCTAGAGATGTATGGAGGTCTTTCTTTTTCACTTTTTTAGTAGTGCATATGTAACTGGGGTAATCTTTACTCTTTGGGATGGGGTTGGCAATGATCTGCATGGGGTTCAGGTTGGCTGAGTAGTTTCTTTCTGTGCCTTTTACCTCTGTGGACCCCAGTTCGAATCCCTCCTCAGACCAGGAGCCTTGCAGGGGTTTTCCAAACTTGTGGTTCCCTCCCACATCTAAAACTAATGTTTCTCCAACATCTCTTTACATGTATCTTCAGCCTTTGGGTTACAGTACCAGGCACTTTTGCCGAATCGCTGATTTCATAATAAGAAAGATATAATGAAAGACATTTGTGTTCTTTTAGGTTCGGATCAACATTTTGTCATTGTTTCAAGACCAGCTGATGTCCGAGACGACTTCATCCTCAACTCACTGTGACCTCCCAACATCATCAGTTGTCTTCCTCATTGATGACAACATGTTCTATAGAAGCATGAGATATGAGTATTACCAGTTGGCAAGGAAACGTGAGTTTGAACATCACATCACAAAATGAAGTTAAATGTGCTAAAAATTGCATTGCCCATTCTCTGAACAACTCATGTAACTTCGGAAAATGCAAACTTGTCAAAATAACGATCTCTGAAAAGGAAGACGCTCATGATGTAGAGGGTCATGTGACCTTAGCAAAATTTGCAATATTGGGAGCTAAAACGAGTCAAAGATAAAATTATGATGGACTTGTTCGAGGGCAAGAGACATATATTGATAATTTGTAAAATCTTAGAAGAAACCTTCAGAAAGTATAATCAAAAACTGAAATTAATATTTCCTTGTTCTGTGGACAAGAGCTTATTACTCATTTCAGATTCTTATTATTAAAGTCTTGTAAAGCTTGAGGGAGTTTTTTTGCTTCAAATTTGAATAAATATAAGTTTTGAGATTTCACTTGGTGGAAATGAATGTCTAACAATTCTAGAACTTCCCTCTGTATTCTTCCGAACATGATTTAAGTGCTATTCTGTAAATTAATATATAAATTTTGCTTTCTTGTAGATACTGCAGGATTTTGTCAGATTTATCTACACTGTAGCTCCGATGAGGCCATTGCAAGGAATGCGAAACGTCAACAAGCTGTTTCCATCGAGACAATCATCAAAATGGCTGGCAAAATGGAAGCACCAAACCAACATGTTGCATCATGGGAAAGAAACGTCGTTCAGAACCTTGTTGAAAACATTCACAGTGGAGGCACCCTGTAAGAATAAATACTTCACCTAACAAAATGTTTTCCCTCAAATAAAAAAATATGTCAATTATTTTTCTGTGTTGGCAGTTATTTGTCACATATAAAAATCAACTCTAATGCAAAAACTCGGCCAAAATTGCGTAAGTTTTTTACTAAGAATATGAATTGTAAAAATAAAGCTACTCATAAGACAGACTGGATTCATAGATTTGTATTCAAAAACAGATCAAAAAGTAAAAAACTGTTTCCAATCATACCCTTCACCATTAAATAGTGCTGGAGTCCTATATAGCGCACATATCTGCTAATAAGTTGCTAAAGGCACTTGGACAAAGAGAAACACTTTTTAAGACGGGATTTTAAAATTGTTGAATTATGAAACTGTTTTATGTAGCACCTGATAAGGGTTTACAAGGTGCTGCAATGCATTCAGCAGCTGTGCCAGGAACTCTGGAGCAAACCCCTTCTTTTAGCGATATATGTAACTTGGTTCTTTTATGTACATTACACAATGGCTTTACACAACGGACCTACAGCTTTATGTCCCATTCGAAGGATGAAGCAATAATGGTTAATTAAGAACACAAGTGTCAAGACCAAGACTCAAGCCCACACTCTGCTGATCAGAAACACCAGAGCATGAGTCCAGTGTGCTTGCACGCTCCGCCACGACACACCACATTTTTTCATTTATTAAATCTGGTTGTGAAGCCAAGGACTCTTAGAAAAAGCAAACTTAATCACTTTACTAGCAAGAACCCTGTGGAGAGAAGACAAAGAAGGATGTTTCAGTTCTAGATGTGGGAGGAAAACCCTATAAAATTATTCCTGAGAAAACCCATGCAATCAGGCAGGTACTGAAGACCCAATCCACTTAGTGCCTCTGGTGGGATTCGAACCGGGGTCTCAGAGGTGGAAGGCGAGGCAAGATACCACTAGACCGTCCAGAAACATTCATGATAAACAAATTTTGACACTTTATGGACATGTTGTTACTGAGAATTCATGATTATTTTTTATCTTGAAAGGTCCGCTGTATGGGATCTGATTTCACAAGCTCTGATGGAACCAGAGTCTCCAGTACAAGAAGAGAATACTGAAGAGAAGGTATGTTTGAAGAACATTTATTCAGAAAGAGAAAGATCTTAAGATAAGCCGACTCTTGGAGAGTGGAGTTGTAATCTGGTGTTATCTGAGAGGTCTGGTTTTAACACCGTGGAAGAAACAGTGATTTTGTTATGAATACTTCGTTATCTACAAATCTCTTATGTGACGCCTCAATGATGTTTTCTACTTTGTGTTTCCACCGTGCAAAGTTTTAAATCTTGATCTTCTGTTGTTTTCAACAGGATACATGCCGTGCTGTTTGTGCAACTAATGTAATTCACCAGGTTGATCAAATACTGAGGAAGTGTGTTGCCAAGACAATGACATCGGCTAAAGGTACGCCGTGTTAACAAGTGAAGCCCTCTTTGGCCAGAAGACAGCTCTTTTTCTTTTTAATTTACCTCAAACATTACCTCACTCTCGTCATTCACAATGATGTGTAATGCTTATAAACTTCTGAAATTTGTTGGGTATAGATTTTGTAATGTCCAAATACTTTTCAGTTATCTTATATTGAAAAATAACTTTCAGGGGGAAAAAACGACACAGCAATTGGAAGAAGACTCAGAGATACGTATCTGTTCCTAAAATTACTCAACAGTTTAAAGCCTTGTTATGTTTAAGGGCTTTTCCAAAACAATTTGTTGTTAGAAATTGAGTTACTTTCTTTTGTATTTTTTGTCTCGTAGATAAAGGCTTGATGACCAAAGCCGAGCTGAAAACGCTGGCAGCCAAACTCAACTCTGTGCGACAGAATTTACTCCAGCAGGTCCGTGATTGCAAGGTAGTTCTACCACCACTAGATACAAAAGAAGCAAGCCATTCCATCTCCAAAGATGATGGACCAAACAACTTTGAGACATTCACAATTGATTTGTTTGATAAACAGCTGGAAGCAAGTTGACCCCGCATCCAGTGAAATTGAACGGGAAACAAACATTTTTTTAACAATAAAATGTGGCAATAGACAACCTCCATGAAAGACAATGTTCAGCATCGTCATCAATCTCCACCTTCATAAATAGACTTCAAGCAACTAGAGCTGTCAAGGTGCAAACTATAAGCTGGTCATCTAGTTTTGGAGAAAGGTTGATACTTTGGATTGATGTGATTTTAGCACCACAGTTAAAGATGTCTTCATGTGTGAGCTTAATAAAGTACTGTATAGACCTTTCTTTTGTCACTGTCGCATGTTTTGCCAACCAGCCAGTGGTTGGCAAAAACACAGGCAGCCTTCACTGCAAAAAATAAAATGTATCATGCAATACAATACAATGGTGTTATCAAATAACAAATATCACTGATAAATGAATTTTGCTACTCAAAACAAATGGTACGCATATTCTTCATTCAGGTTTCGATTTTTATTTAAAAAGCCAAATTTTGCTGATTTGTGATGCACAAACCCCCCCCCCCCTAAACAAAAATGGTCAATGTTTGTAAACAAAAGGAAGGTTTATACTAAGAAAGAATAATATGTGCAAACCCAAGAACAAACAAAATACTAAAAACAATTTAAATATTTGAGATGAATTATTTTTTATTGATAACAAAACCTTACACAAATCATAATTTAGGTTTGTGTTTTTAACTAAATTACGCACTGATTAAAATGCATAATAAAGAGCTTTTGTCTGAAATGTAATTCTGTACTTTTGTTTCTTAACATGTCAATGGATGGTGAAACTTTAAACTAAAATTGTGTTTTTACACGTGATATGCAAGCAATGCATTCTGATTGTTGGTTTATAATTAACAATTATAAGTTTTTGAATAAGAAATTAAAAATCTGTGATGATTGCCAAGTGGAAATTCGCACAAACAAAAATACAACATTTGCATTCGCAAAAAATCAAAAGAGAAAATGGCCAAGTACAGAAAACTTTGTAGAGTGTTTCTTCAGTGTTCTATGGCACTATTTTCCTGTAAAACAAGAGGAAATGGGCTAATCAGCTGAAATGTTGCAGGCCAGCTAAAATGAAACATTGGCTGTGTACTCCTGTCAAACTCTTAAAACAGGTTGTCTGTAAAGTTTCTTTAATACATGCTTACACTAAGCTGGAAAAAACCTTGTATTTCAACTAACATTTAAGCAAAAGATACTTTCCACAATCTTTAACCACTCCATGTTGATATAAAATTTTAAAAATCCAAGTCCGGTTTTATATTTCATAACTTTTGAATCTTCTTGAGTAACCATTACCTTTGAAAATATTGTTGCCACAATGAACAAAACTTCTCATAACTAGTTTTGGGATTTGATATTCTCGTGTGAGAAAATTGAGTAAGCACTCACCGTGATTGGCAGAACCTTAACCGTGAGCCAAATAACAATAGGACAGAGGTCTGAAATCGGAGTTACAAAATAACCCCAGATAAGGGACTTTACAAGGACTGTTTTACCGAACCTGTTGTTGCTCTTTGTACGAAGTGTATCACGGTAGGTGCCTGCCTGTAAAGTCTGTATTGATAAAAACGTCGGACGTCCACAAGTCGGCAACAAAGTTGTGAAAATCATAATTTGTTACAGGCGTTAAGGAATGCCCGCCATAAATATGTCTGAAAGAGATTTCAGCTCAACAAAATATCCGACTTGAAGTGGTTTAAGGTTTTTTTGTCTTTAATTCAATCCCAGCACCTATAAGTAATTTATGCACTCTATAGTTGGAAGTTTCTAAAGCAATACTGTAATGGTGTTGTTTGACTGCAGACTTGTTCTGGTGGGCGAAATATTGCGCACATTTTTAGAAATAAAACTAACCAAAACGAGGATCGTAATTTGAGGGGATTCTAAGCTTGGGGGGAGGGGGGAAGGCAGTCAGTCAGTCAAATTGTGCATCTCCATGTAGTGTCTGCAAACAGAAGAACAGAACAAGGAATTTAAACATGGTGTCATTTTTGCAATTACATCTGTCACATAAAAGTTATTACTATTGATGTAGAAGTTTTGCTTTGCTTTCCAAACCTAGTGAAAAGGAATCTGACATACCTTCGAGCATTATACAAAAGGGCTTCTTTTCGTTCTTTGTAAGACATCTGCCGTGTCTTGGAAGATTTACCAAAAGTTGGAGAGGAGAATTTTAACGACTGCAAAGAAAACAAAACAAAAAGGAATTCGGTATTCTACATTTCAAATCGTTTTGTTCTAAATGTGTACTGTAAAATCAAGGCAAATTTAATTTTTTTTTCTTGGATATACAAATCCTCTTCTAATGGGAAAGTTAAAAACTGTGACCATGTCGTTAATTCTTTATGTTTTAATGTCATTTAGCTTTCTGATTTTTTGTACAATTTTGATATTTATTGTATTAGTCTTGATAATTTAGCCTATAAATTAGCATTACCTTAACAAAACCAACCTATGACCCGACCATTAATTGCAATTGGAATACACTGAAAGATCCACACAAAATTCAAAGTAGCAGTACATTGTTTAAGTCAACTTTTTAGAGCATTACTGACAAGTTCTCTAGATTGCCTTGTATGCATTGACAAGCTCTAAATACTTACACTTGGTGATGGGGTTGACGGAGAGGGGGCACAGGCTCCGCCCATCTCCTTTTGCTCTATCCTTTCTGGAGAATCAGGAGGCACTACTGATACACAACCTTCTAAGATGTTTGTTATCGTGGTATCAACACAATTTGTTATTCCTACACAGGAGAATGAACCAATAATTAGAATTTTACCAATATTTTGAAAACGATTTGGGCCCTTGTTTTGGCTGCTGCAAATGTTGTTGTGTGGACAAGACATCAAGTCAGGGATCACATTTGGAGAAAAAATCTACCCGACAGCAGGGCTTATAGCTCAACATTTTTACTGGACCAGATTTTCTTGCAACAAGACCAGAATCAAAACGGAAAAAAATAAATAAAAAAATCTACATTTTAACAAAACATAAATCTGTTTTTATTTGAACAAGCACTAAGAGAAGATTCATCTCATTTGTCTTATGGGAAAGTATACTTTGATGCTCAACAATTTTGAAACTCGAAGTCAACATGTGAATTTCCCATTTTTAAATAGATATTAAAAAACCCAAGACCACTGAAATTTTCAGTCATGTGTTTACTGGCCCGACATTAAAATCACTGGCTCTGGGGCCCGAGGTCCAGTGTAAACATCGAACCCTGACAAGTAAAATAGTTCTAATAAAATATAATGGTTGCTTTAAAGTTGGAACCAGGAATAATCAGCCACTCGGAACGTTAACTTAAAAATACATGGTACATTCAAACATGCAGGTGGCAAGGACCCATATGCTGGTGACAAGGCTTTCTCAGTAGCTGGACCCAGATGCTGGATCCATATGCTGGAGCTTACTACCTCTGAACATTCCTACTTGTAACTCTGTTTATCAATTCAAACGCAAACTCAAGTAAAACCTATTTTCATCTTAATGTTTCTCCGCCATACAATGTTCCTCTCTGTAATTATTATTCAAAGCACATTGCAACCGTTGGCAAAATGCACTTTATAAATTCAAACAATCTGAACTTATACAATACAGATGAACCTCGAGGTCGCAGGGGGCCTTCGCTCCTCTTCTGATGTCACCCGGTCGATTGTTCCAGGCTCAAAAAGGAAAGAGCCCCTAAACTGTAGAACAAGCTGCCGTGTGCTATCAGGGAAGCGCCACCCTCAAGCACCAACTCGTAACTCACCTTTTCCAAGTTTATGATCTGTTTGTTTCAATGTATTTTCCTCTTTTTCTTTTTGTTAAATTTTGTTGTTGATTGTGAGGCACTGTGTTCTCTGTAGAGCCCCATATAACTGCCCCAATTTGTTTTTGATTAATGCTAGTACTATTGTACTCACCAAGATCTGTTCTTATGGTAGCCTCAGTAACATGTGGTAGTACCTCTTTGACCTGTTGAACCATCATGCAGAGTTGATCATTCTGAGCATCAGTCCTGGCTGCCGAGTCCCCTTGCTGGGTACTGCTAGGAGAACCAGTGGTGGATGAAGCCCCTTGGGGTGGGGAAGAAGGTGTTATCTGCTGGGGGACAGGCTGAGGCCTGGAAGCTGTGGGGAGGAAAAGTCTAAGTTAAAGCGAAACACCGGTGAACAAAACATATCTGACAGACATACTCTTTTTGTTGTGTGAAGGGTGGGTACACATATGTTTTGCAGTCTTTACACAAAGCAGGCCAACACATGTCATTATCAACAATCAGTCAACCCAAATGGTGGATGTGTCTCACAGTCAAGGGTTTGCGATTCAAGGTGCGTGAATAGGATATCTTCTCGATAGAGAAACAATAAATCCCAATGCTTCAAACGGAATCTTTGTTCTCTTGGCTTTGTCAAGTCAGGGTTTCTTTGTGCCAGCAATACTCTCTAAGAAAAATCTGTTTTGGGGGAAGTGAACAAATTGAAGATCCCCGCAGCTAGATGGTAAAGCTCTAAGAACCTTGATATTTACTGTCAACCTACCTTCTGGTTGGTAAACATATGATCTTTTGATGTACTCAGCCTTGTCTGCACTTGTGAATGGCGTGATCCTAGTGCCTAGCTCTTGTGCCATGAGACTCTGCACACGTCTTGAATAATCCTCCACTGATTCTGAACCCAACTTTCTTTGGGACGGCAGCAATCTGTAAATAAGACAGCAGATATTCAGGCCTGGAATTTCAACTTTGAGAGGGCAACACCATTTTCATTTTACAAAGAGCACTTTCTTTGAAAAATCTTAAAGCCTATGGACAAATTTGGAAGGGTCACAAAGTTCTATATTAGGGCAACAGAGGCCATGGCCCCATGTAATTCGCGGCATGCACGAGTAGGTTCTTGACATATCTGAGTGAATATAAAAACCTCATTATTTACAGTAACTGAACATGGAAATGTGTGATCTGAATACAGTCTATTTCAACTGATGAATATGCCTCACATTCCAAACCTCATAGTTAACAGATCCTAGCTTGAAGGTACGCTAGAACCCCTTGGCCATTGTACGTACCTCACGTGGAAGCGTGTGAATGGGACAAAGAGAAACCAAAAGATGTCTTTCCAGAGGCTACTGCCGAGGCTTTCAACGCTTACTCCGAGGAACGGTCTCTTCACAGTAAGGATGATTGGTTGGATTGCCTCTCCGAGGTCAAATGGCCAAGTACTGCAACAGAAAACATACTTTTATGTGTTTTACATACTGGTCAACTTAGTTATAATTTTAACAATTGTTGGACACACTCAAACAAAATTATTAGCATCTTAAGAAAAAAAAACCTCAAAAATTCATCAACTTAAATCCTTTAAGATTCTTGGTAGTCTCAGGAGGTTTTAACCAGTGTTGTGGTACTACTCGAGTACCGTTTTAATGACACTCATATCTGTACTCGGAGAGCAAACCACTCAAAGCTCTTGAGTACTACTTGGCCACCTTAGTACTCAGCAATTGGCAACAATTGATACTCAACTGTAAAGTAATTGATTACAAAACTATTTTTGACAAAGAGTTGTTATTTACCAAACAAAACAAATGTTAAAAAACAAAATATAAACAAAATAATAGAGATTTACTATTCTTTTCCAGAGCCCTCATCTACAAGATGCTCACCTGAATTTCAGCATGCCAACTTGTCCATTAGTCATAGCACCTTCTGGTAGGGATGCAATAGGTATGTTACTGGTAGCAAAGTGTTTCTTGAGATTACGTAACAGGGTTGTCCTCCCGTCTCTTGCCCCCATCTCTGTGTATCCCAATGCCCACGTCACATAGGCAGGTAAACTCCACACATTGGGCTACAAAGACGTCAACAAAATGATGTCAAGGAAACTATAAAACTAAATTTTTCAGAAATGTTGTTTACAAAGTACATTTACAAAACGATCGGCAAGATACTACACTAGTCATATGAGAAACTTTACATTTTTTTATCATAACTACTCAGAAAACCCAAGAATTGTAAAAATAAAACCAGAACACATTTTGAGATGTGCCCCTTTTATTTATAATCTTTAAATCCTACATTGCAATTTCCATAAAATTTAAGACTTTGTCTTCCTCTATTGAGCTGTGTACAAATTATGCCTGCTGGAAGTCTAGGGCCTGGGTCGATTTCACCAAACTCTTCCTAACTTAGGACTAGTCATAGGCAATGCTAAGAGATAGGACTAGTCTTAAGTTACTCGTCCTAACTTAGGACTAGTCCTATCTTTTAGCATTGCCTAGGACTAGTCCTAAGTTAGGAAGAGTTTGGTGAAATCGACCCCAGACTTCACAAAAACTGTGTACCAGCCTTAAGTGCTAAGCAAAGTGTGATGTCACATTACAAATCAATGTGGTGACAATGGCAACTCATCTTAAGATGAATTTTAGTGACTCTTGTGCAAACATGGGATGTCACATGTAGCATTGAATACAGACAAACTTTGAAGGGTAAACTAACCACAATTTTACAATATTAGTGGCATGTTTGCCCTCTAACTTTGGTCTCTTTCAAAAGCTAGGTCAACCAGTAAAAGGCATGATATTCGACTATTGAAATAAAGTAAGAACATTTGATTAAGTACCATTTTGGAAGTCAATACCCATGTGCATTAAACATTGCAGTGGCCATTTTAGCCGACACGGCATTTACCCGATGGGACGTAACAAAAATCTTTCTGGAGGTCAAAAAATGGTCAGAAAGAAATTGACTCCAAAAGTGGCGGAAACAGTAGACACTGAGTTACGTTCCTTGTAAGAGGGTCAACACTCACCAATATGAGACAATGGGATAAATTTTCTCTTAGTACTTGTACAAAACAAAACAGTTACACTGTATAGAATTTTTGCTTGATCTCATGAAACAAATTTGAGCCCACTAAAGATTTTGAGCTGAGAGCCCATGTGTCTTGTGGATAGCACAAATCTCTGTTTATGTAAACATTAATTTGAAAATTAAAATTGTAACTCACTACAACAGAGGGGACAACCAGGCCAATGGTCACATGATCAAATACTGAGATGTGATTGGCTACGATGACTTTGGCAGATGGATCTCTGTTTTCTAATCCTTCGTGGGAAATGACAAGGCCCAGGAATAAATTCATGACACGTAGAACAATCCTACACAAGAAGGAAACAAAAACCAAAAAGTACAAAATGTCAAAACTCTGAGAGATTTTTAGTTTTGGATATTTGTTTTTTGCTTTGCAAAAGTTATAGCCGAACAAGTCACACACAAATGTTATCCTCATATTGTATTACCATAATCTTTATCATCATATCTTTGATAATCATAAACTTTACCGTTTAAGAAGTGACGCTCTAGGAAGGATGCAGGATATGAGGAGAACATGGGCACCAATGAAGATGCGCAGTACTGTTAGGATTATACCTAGAGGCATATACATCAGCAGCAGAAAACCAGCCAAACTTCCACCTGTCAATCTGGAAGTTATTAGTTAAAGGTGAAGTTAAAAAAAAACAGGTTTAGAGTCCCTATATTTGCCAATTCAGAAGTGAGATTTAAAAAACATAAAATGTGAACGGATACATCCAAAAATAAAATACTTGTGGCAGTACCCGTGTTAAAAATCAATTGTTCAGTTACAGATTTTCTTGTGAAGAAACTGAAAAAAAGAAAGTGAGCTACAGCAAATATTATTAAATAAATCCACTACATAAGCATGTTCATTGTTTTATCTAACTTTGATTATTGTGCGTTAAACAATGGAAAAAACAATGTTTTTTAACTTGTTCTCCTCAATCTAGTATCTTAAGAACTGATAACCTACCTTTCGGAACTGAATAACTGTGATACATCCATGTTCATCTTTGTGGTTTTTGACTTCCAAACCTGATGCTGACTTTCCTCTTTTTTTATCTAAGGAAAAACAAAAATACACATGTATGATAAATCAAACCACTGACATGACTGATGGAATAACATTTAACAATGCTTCTATTAGTATTTGCCATAAATAAATGAGGTTTACTTTAAATATAGCCTTATAAATATTATAATTATATAATTATACTACTGACTGTCCTACACGTATTACAGTACTACTGACCATAGCCCAGGTTGGACTCCTCCGTTGCATACAACGCGACGGAGTCCAGGGTATAAAGGTTTGCTGCCATTGAGAAAAAATTTATGATAACATTTTTTTCATATATTCACCTTTCTGAGGAAGCTGAAACTTGACTCACATATTCTTTGTGTCCTGAACTTTGCGTCTGATATATTCAGAATTGTAAATGTTATCCTTGGATGAAATTATTGTGAAAATAAAATGGAAATTGACGCGTTTGTTGCGACAACCTCAACTGACATGGAACCAAGTCCCCAAAAGAGGGCGCTGTCTAACCCGTAACACTGAACGCA
>JAUELU010000003.1:11201363-11212805 GCA_032357145.1 Evasterias troschelii
ATCAAATTGATATACTCCTTTTCCAACCGATGGAGACCTTATGAAAATGGGAAAAACAATTACAAGTCTGTAACCTCTCATTAAAATGGAGGCAAATGTCATTGTAAATATACCCTTCCATAATTTGTATACCTATTGTATTTTTGTGGAGTAAAATATTTGGTTCAACAAAATGGTGAACCTTGTTAGTTCACAAAGTGAAAGGAAAACCATACAAATTCAAGAGATATTTGTGTGAATCGTTATATTCTACTTTGAAGACATCTTTCCAACCATATTGATTTCATAAAAAACGCTTTTATAGACCAAAGCGTCCAATCTGAAGGCAAAGTGTCCTGCAAATTATGAATTAAAAATAAATAAATGAATTAACTTAAAATATCTCATCTAAAAATGAAAGATCAGGCCCCTTATTTGCTCTTGTCCCCTCTGGCTTGTGCTCCAATAAAGACTCACCTAAGAGGCCAGTGGTAGATTCCTTAACTCCTATAGATGCTGCAGTGAAGCCAGCAGTTTCTGGTACTGTTGAAACTGTGTCAGGGGCGAGACAATGTGATGGAAAAGAGGGACTTCTCGATGGTTTCTGGGTTTTCTGAGGATCTCTAAGTGTTGTAGAAGGAAAATGTAAATTTGTAAGAATGTTTTTGATAAAAGTTTGAAAAAAGTAAAACAATCTGTACATTGTAATAATTTCCTATCTTTGTTTTGAATTGATGATGACTAGCGGAAATGGAGTAGAGGTCAAGAGGGAAAGGAAGAAAATGTCAGCAAGAGAACATTCTCAAATCTTGCCTGAATTGCGACCTGATGTTACCGCAAACATTACTGTAAGATTATCTGTCTCGTTCCCTGCCTACCCACTGTAAATTGTAGTATCAATCATGACTTCATTATTTAGGTACCAGACAAATTTTTCCCTAGCCCCGGTGTGATTACATGAATTGAAAGAATAATAATGTTAGCTAGCAGCAACACAATAAAGGTTCAGTACTGCACGAGGCACACACACACTTTCAGATGAACCTCCTCCCATCCCATAGAGTCAATATGAGTACACTTCATTAATCTACTTCACTAATCAGGAAACAGTTTGCTTCATTTAGAGTAGGGGGCCAGGCTGACTAATAACACCTCTTCCTTGTAATGTTGACACTGGACTTACTCAGGAAGTCTCTTCCATTTAGCCAAAAAAGAAATACAAAATCAAGACCATTACGTCTGAAGCATGATTGCGAAGCTAATATTGATACTTCATACCCCTAGAGTTGATGACCACTGCTGTTGCCATCTCAATGACAATCACGACCACAAAACTACTCTACCTCGCAATCCAAATGCAAACAACCTCTCATCTCAGATTTGCACGGAATTTGGCCACAACTGTCCATCCCAATTGAGTATGCTATTAGGTTTTTTGAGAGGCCAATTTAGGTCGATATCGTTGACTTGACATAACCTTGTTTTTTTTATGGATGCTAGATACATATTTTGAAACTAGCTTTTGGCCATTAAGGAGTAACCGAATACACGGCAACGGAATAAAGAGTCAAACTGGCCGGAAAACAAGAGTCAATATTTCCCACTCTTGCACGCTAGGTATCGGCATCAATCAGCATACTGGAAAATTTATAGATTGCACAAGCGTTGGCGTCAGACATTAAAAACCAGAACACGTACAATAGCAGTGATTTGTTATTATTAGAAGATAACATGAAAGATTGGAAGAAGGCTTTGAGTGGAGTATTGACAAGCTCGGACCAATCAGCCTATTTGGATTGTGACGTCGGTGCAATTGTTAAGTAACTAAAAGCAATCTCTAGTGTGTTTACTTTGGTGGTGTCGCTTGAATCCCTTCTAAAACAAATGAATGAAAAACTAAATAATACATGTACACTCATTTTTCTTAACCCAAGCAATGCCCTGTGTAAGAATAATGAAATATTAGTGTTGCTATGCTATATAAGATGCAAATTACACATTTTTTATAGAAATTGCAGATAAAAATTCTAGGCACACACAAGTTCAAAGTTTACTTCCCAAATTTTGTTTTGTTCACAACTTGCATTTTAACAAAGGTCATTTGTAGGTCACATGGTGCACCATGCATTATAAGGCCAATTTAATCAGCCCTGCCGTAACAAATATATATCTTCACAAACAAACAAATCGTTTCATATCAGGTTAAACCATCACTAGACGCCTTCATTATTGACTGAACTCAAAGAACTTGTATAAAACTCCTGTAGTTAGCTCAAATTCCTCAAAGCAATCCCTTCATTTTGTGTTAGTTTGCTCAACTCAACACTGCACCGCTACACCAGTCATCCTAAATCTTATCAACAACCACCCCCCTCCCCTACTCCTTGACCCCAACCTTCTTTGCAATTACTCACTTTAATTTTCTTGGGGGTGGCTTAACGGTTGAAGATGGGATGAAGAAGATGTCATCTAGTAACTTGGCCCCTCCTGTTCCTGTCGTTTCATCCTTGCCACTCTTGCTAGGGGGTGTTGGGGTCACCCTATTTTCTGTATCCTGATCCGACTTGGTGGTCAGGGGTGTTGACCTCTGGGGTGTTGACCCCTGGGGTGTTGACCTCTCGTGGGGAGATGTCTCATGTCCTTTGGATGATGATGAGGCATCTTCCAGGGTACCTTGGTGAGAATCCCCAGTCTTGGCTTCCTGAGGAAGAAAAAACAACAGAAAGAAATAACGTTTGTCTTCAACTTTCATGAAGTTTAAAGGATGTGCGACGTACTGACCATGTCCATATGCCATGTAAAAGTTTCTAAATATTAATAGATTTTGGGTTGAACAAAGAAACATTGACAAGAGAGGGACTTGAACTTGTGACCTCCCGATTAATGTGCTAGCAAATTGCTGCTGCTACGCAAAACAAATCAGTTATTATCATAATTAGACTTCAGATCAAATTCACAAACACCATCAAGATGAAACCATTTAGAATGCTCCAAATTGCACAGTAGGGCTTTTAACCACCTAGTTAACAACATTCCAATGACCTTGTTTCAAAACTTTTGCCAAACCACCAATATTTGGGTTCAGAATGCCCCCAGTTTAAACAAATCCTTTGGAGAACCCAATTATTTATTAACTACAAACTGTGCTGTTGAAACCTCTCCCTTCTTGTGATTTTATGGATTCTGACTAAATTCCTGTGTTTCAGTGTTTTTGTATTTTATTGCTTGTCTGCTTTTTTATAGTTTTTTATCAGTGTTGTCCTTCCGTAATATCGTTGCTGACTTTTGTATTTTTCGAATTGCTATGAGGCCTTGCATAAAGACTATGCTTTATTATCATTATTGTTATTATTAGTAAAATATAGAAAATGTAGTGTGGTGCACACCCTTTAATGACAATTCAATGAAAAGTATATGTGTGTACGACTCACATTATGCAGGCATGATTCTTCCTATTTTAATCAGTGATTTGTTGCCCGCAGAAAATCAGCAAGATTGTTATTAATTAGCTCAAAAATGTCTGTAAGAGTCTATTGACCCTCTGCACTGATGTCACAAGCAAATACTGTCTGCCCATAGTCTGCCATTTTGGTAGTCATATTTTAAGATATGGTAATCGCGTAAATTTGCATGTGCTGCCTACATTGTGCTCTACACAGTATAGCACACAGGAAAACTGAACCCAAAGAGAGTTAGGTCAATACTACACAGTAGGCCAGCCGTTATTCTCCATAAAATTACCCATTTTCTTTGGCAGTAATGCTTATATTTTCTCAAACAACAACATCAAATTCCTGTGCTAATTATAAGAGCCTTGTTTGTCTTTCCTTCGTCAAGTCAGGGTTTTATTGTGGCAACCATATTTTAAAAGGAAAAACAATTACTACAAAAGTTCTGAAAATAATATCAAGGGTGGGCACAGAAATTTTTATAAACACCGTCATGAAATGATTAACATTAATAAACAAACAAAAATGAAAGTAGCGCAACATCACATTCCTTTCTTTTTTTCTCAACCTTGAAACAATATTTTCAAAGATGACCACAATTAAGGGGCTATTTCAAGTTGGGGTGCTGTGGCAGGGCAGCCTAGGGCGATGGACTCAAGTTCTGCAATTTACAGAATGTGGGTTCAAATCCTGGCCAGGTCAGCCACGACACTTGTGTCCTTGAGCAAGGCACTTTATCATAATTGCTTCTCTTCACCCAAGAGTACAAATAGGTTTGGAGAGAGTTGAAGAGTAACCTGTGATGGACTGGCAACCTGTCCTGGGGGAATAGAAATACTCACAGTCCCTGAACACCAATGAAACCAGACATAAACATTGGCATGATGAGCCAAATTGGCCTGGGACAGACTTTGCTACCAAAAGTTTTAGGCATTATGGCTTGCCAGCAGATGAACAATAACAACCACGAGGGCTGAATCATCACAGTGACGACATCCGACAGAAGAAAATGTGATTGCATCTTTAACATGACGCAAGCATCTCTCATGACGCAAGCCTTCCTCACCATGAGTGAGTGTATCACTCTAGAGCATCAACTGCCAAACACTTGACAAACTGTCTCCTACATGTAGATTCAGAACTTAAAGGGACTGCACAGCATTGGTTAGATTGAAAATTTAGCCTAAATGTTCACAGATTTACACGTCATAACAAAAACTTCCCATGTATTTATTTTGCCTGATATACAAATAGTGTACTAATAGTTTTGAGAAAAGAATAAAACAATTTATAAGAATCTTGTGAGTCCAAAGAGTGAAAACATTTCAAGGGGTGTTTCACTTTTCTTTGTTTTAAAGGTTTTTTTTGCGGGATTAATTTTTAACTTTTTGTTTAGCGGGGATCTTGCAAGTTTTAACCTCTGCCACTTTCCACTTTTGTGTCTATTGTTTATAAATTTGTATAGATTCGTAAACATTTATATATTTTTAAATTATTTTTGCTTGTGTATGTAGCCATATTTATTGGAATTGAAGGCCTTCGGGTCACAGTTTTTAAGTAAACTTTTTTAATTCTGGGGATATGGCTCTGGTTTCTTTCCTTTTTTTAATACATTTATTGTGATTATGGTATGTGTTTTTAATGCCGATTAAATAATAATAATTAATCTTCATACCTCTTGGAGGATGAGAAGCGCAGTCTGATACAGCTCAGCTGGACTCATGCAATACACAGTGGATGGTAATGAAGGGGTAACTTCCTTCCTGTTAGGAAAAGAACAAACAATCAGCCGTTCCGGTGCTAACTGCTAATCAACCTGATTGTAAATTAGTAAAAATTGTTGTATAAGTAGAATACAATGATTTACACAAATATGCCTCGAAATTGCCTGGGTTTCCTTTTACACCGTCAACTAACATGGTCGGCCATTAATGGGAGTCAAAAGTCAAATTTGTGACTCCCATAAATGCCCGATCATGTTAGTTCGCTAAGTAAAAGGAAAACCACACAATTTCGAGGCATATTCGTGTAGATCATTGTATTCTACTTTAATAATAATAATAAAACAGTAATTATAAAGCGCAATATGAATAAAAATTCCTCAAAGCGCTTAGCAGCAAAATGAAAAGCATTAAGAAAACAAAAACTTGGAGTATATTAGGCCAGACCAGCTGTTACCTTAATGAAACCATTAAAAATACTACAAACGACTAAAAGGATCTGACAAATTTTAAAGCATCTTTCTTTAACCATATGCATTTTATAACAATCGGTTGCAAAAGCTTTTTATAGACCAACTCGTCCGATCCAAGGCACATGTTCCTTTAAACAGCTCTTTGAAACTGGACCCAGAATTTGAAACTGGTGCCCTAGACCACTCAGCAGCTACATGTAATACATGTTGTGTCAGTTTTCCCACCTTAACAGTTCCTGAGGATCAGGACCGCTATCTGCCACAGATTCACTGGAATCTGTGTTGGGCAATCTGCCGACTTGTCTGTTTTTCTTTAATTTCTTCACACTACATGGGGAGGTAAGCCATGATGGAAGCTCTCTTGTAGTCTGTTGTGTTCTGATTTTGTGGACTGTTGGCTGATGATGTGTGTTCTTTCCGACCTGGGTTAAAGACTCTGCACTGGAAGTATAAAAGAAAGATAACTTTAACCCACTTGATGATTGTTGAAACGAACATACACATTTTCCATTAAGAGAAATGTTGGCAATTCTTTTGTAAATGTCGAAGCCAGACATGGAATTACATAGAAGCAAAAGCCTCTGCTGCATCTTGTCTTTTAGACTTGACCTTGTTTCCCTTCAGAATATTCCCTCATAATTTTGTTTGCAGGACGTTATGTGTACTTTTACATGTGCCTCAGTCAATGACCCGTCTGATATCATTGTCACAATTATCTTGGTTACGCTATTTTGGGAGTCAATGTCCTTGTGTGTTATACTTTTACATGTAAAGTGCAATGCGCATTTTAGGCGACATGATGTATGCACGCTTGCCATAGGCAATACCTTTTACAGCCAATTTGGCTTCAAAAATGACTAGCGTTGCAGAGAGTAACTGCATCTAACGTTGGTACAATCATTGGACTCTTTTACTACTGTTATGATAAAGGCTAAAACCCATTAGGCCTGCTTTACTGAAGAATTCTCTAAAGATGTTAACTGCCTTTTCCTTGATTCAAGTTGACGTTATGTCTTTGTTTCTTCTAACTGCAGAATCGTCTCAACTATAGTTGGGACCAGTCCCAACTTTAGTATTACCATTGGGATAGCCCAATTATGCTGAGTTTGCATGGAAGTGTGATCAGTCAGTGGACTTCTAGAACAATTTTTGATCAAATGTTTCTCTTGACTTAGAATGGCACTTGTATGTGATATTTGGCAAAAAGAAAAACTTGAGAAAAATTGACAAGAACCCATTACTGCATGTCCGTGCTCTATCACGCACCCGTGCCACCCTATGTTCCGGTGTCATGCCAAAAGGTGTCCGCTGCCAAATAGTGTCAACTGGACACCAGAGGTCCGATCCTCCTGAACTGTGAACAGGTTAAAGATCTCTGGATCACTGTTACACTCAAGTTGGGTTCGATCCCAACAATAGTTGGGACTATTTTTAAGCTGGAATGGAACATCTTGTTTAGGTAAACAATTTGTTTGTTCACTGACTTATTGGTTCGTTTTTTAATTTATGGGCAGGTTGAACCATTTGGTTTATAGGAAAATCTGGTTTTCCTTCCTCGGCTTTGCCCTCTTGTACAAATTTGTTTTTGCTCATATGTGCGTACTGTATACTGATCTTGTCCAATGCATTTGATACTTCTTCTGGTTGTATTTTTGAAAAGTGGAGTAAAATAAATTAATAAAATTTATGTTAAAAATCATCTCAACAGTAGGTTTCACCTATTCTTGTTGTTCTTGCTGTCACCTTCACTGTCACTGTCACTGCCAGGCATCTTTCTGCAGTCAGAAGGGAAGGACATCGATGGCACTCTGATCTTGAGTGTAAGTCAACAGTATTCAACAAACATTGAAACAAAAAGGATTGCAATAATAGTTGATCTTGAAGGCAGGGTGTTCTTTTGGCAATTGTCAAAGACCAGTATCCTCACTTGGTGTATCTCGAGACATGCATAAACTAACAAACCCTGTAAAAATTGGGCTCAATTGGTCATCAACGTTGCAAGAAAATAATGGAACTTGAAAGACGCCATTGTGAGCTGTCAGATACCCGAGTCTGAGAAAGGCTTTTTCAAATTACATACATCTACAATCATCTAGTTGCAATAATTGTAACCCTTTTCCCGAGGTCTTTAGTCTAAAGACCTCGGGAGGAGGGTTAAGATTATCACAACTAACAATCATCAAGCTCAATCAAGTTTTATCAAGGGGGTCATTTCCAAATTCTACAATGTTATTCAATACATTATCAACAGCTCTCCGCCGCTCTTTACCGAGTAAGTTTTTTTAATGGTCATTAACTTTTTAATTATCAAAAGTATACTCTGCCTGCCTTTAATTAAATACAAAACCAAGTTCTGTCTGTAGCCGAGAGCAGTAGAGGCCTAAAATTAAAAATAAATGGTGGGCGATCAGAGTCAGACTCAGAGTCAGCATGGAGGAAGGGAGTCGGGGCAGAGTCGAGAGTGTAGATTGTGGATATTTCAATATGTAAATTAATTTATATTCACCTGTCACTGGCTTGGTTTGGGCTTCCGTACTTTCGCTACCTCTGGCACTCGTGATAGAGTGTTTTTGTGGAGGACAACCTACAACAAACGAAGGCAAGGCAACAAAACCTCAACATAAGCAGCGCAATGCAATCGGTCACCGGCGTGGGATTGCGGTCACACACACGTGCTCACCCTGTGTTTACATTTTTTGTTTGTAAAGCTGTCATCTCTAGAAACATAAACAAAATTATGTAAATCAGATTCCCGCCGACGTGCTTCCATTTAAACCACTGGAAATGAGATTCTGTATACCAGACTACGTTCAATGGGGTCGGCAATTAAAAAATAGTGTTGCAAATGATATTGACAATCAGTTCAGCTATAAAAGGGAGCCATCACTTGACCGGAAAGGTCCAGGTTTGGGGCATCGACGCGCGTCTCCCTATTCTTCAACACTGACAGACGCGCTGATCTAGCCGTAGCTCTGTAGTCGAAGTCGCCGTTTCGGACACAGTGTGGACGGAGATTCTGTCCCCCAGAGATTTTGTCCCCCCATATGGAGAACTGTGTACAAACTGCTTTTGATAGCGCCCTCTTTTGAATCATCCCTATCCAGCCCACGTTAATTTCCCATATGGGGGACAGAATCTATGGGGGACAGAATCTCGGGGGGACAGATTTCCCTATGACACCGGCCTTAAATACTCATAAATCCTCTACGTATACGCAATAATTTGCCAGAGGTGCGAAATGATTGTAATTTCTTGTAAGTTCCTCCAGATGGGTCTATAGAGATTAAAAAACAGTTCAACATATCGTTTCAGTCAATACAACTGACTTGAATTGGGGCAGTCAGATAACCATAGAGCAAGGGCCCTTGGGTCTGAGTGCTAGTGGGGCACCCACTTTCCTAAATTAAGTTATCGGAACAAAACCTCTGTGCTAATATTTTTATTAACTTAACAACAATTAATGTTAGGGCACAATAAGTATTGACAAGTTCTTAAAGGTTCAACAAAACAAAATGGTATTTTTTCAAAGTAAAGAAAAAATACCAACAACAAAATGGAACAACCGGAGAAAACAATCTAAATAAAAAACAAAATCAAGAAAATAGGCCTAGATAAATAAACAAACATGTTCTGAAGATGAATAAGTTAAAACAAGATGTAATACGAAGCTATGTTTGTTATCTGCAGCAGTCGCAAAGCCGAAGTTGAAAAATAGTTCAAAAGGATCAATCAAAAGCCTTCTTCAAAAGAAAACCACAAAAAACCCTATAAACCATCACTGTCAAACAATTCAACACTAATGGATAATTACAACTAATTTCCCAGCAACACTGGACTGGAGCTTGTAATTGTAAGCGTTTTGATGAAAAGGGTGTTCATTTCTCGGTACGATTATAAGATTCTCACCTGCCGATGGGTGTGTCCCCGCCCTCCCCCGGCGGTAAACATGGGCTGAAGAAAGTTATTGAACAAGACTGAGAAGGCAGCTCACCATGAAATAGTTTTAAAAGGAATGTGTTCATCTGTTGATTAGAGAGCAATATAATAATATCCCCGTGAAAAAAACAACAACCCAAAACCCAATAATCATCTAGTTGAAAAAACTCACCACCCATGAAACAAAAAACCGGAACGTGATGAGGGTAACGCTTTTTGCACACACTCCCCTTGGGTCTATGACCTCATACTTTAGTTCTTTTAGTTCCCCTTCAGTAAAAGAGAATAATAGGCGTTAAGATAAAGGTTAAAAACATTGCAGGTAGCACCTTCAGTAGCTAACAGAAAGATATAAGACAGGCACTGCATGCATGCACTGATGAAGTTGGCAGGGAGTGCAGGGGTCTTTTGTTTGTTTGTTTGTTTGTTTGAGAAAAGAGAATTAGCTGTTGCAAACTGCTTACCAACCAAATGGACCTGAGGTATAAATGCAAAAACTAAGTTAGTGGCCTGACGTTTTGTTTATTTGTTTGTTTATTAGACAACAATCTCCACAGTATTCTTTAAAATACAACAAGTGAACAAAAACAGAAAATAATATTCAAGAAGGGAAAATACATTTGAATCTGAGGAATTGTCGAGGTTAACACAACAAGCTAAAAAGGCTTATTTCCATTGTTGCCCTCTATAAAAAAAATAAAAATACATTTAAAATACAGTGAAGACACAGGTCTATTTCTTCCTCCATGGTTGGAGATGCATGTCGACGTGTATGGCTCAGGTTGTTCGCGTGTGTCATTTGGCCCTCACAAAGAATCCTACTAAATTGGATCCATCCTTTGATAGTTAAAACAGTTGATATGGCATACGTAATTTCATAATAAACATATATCTCACATAAATGGAAAAATCTAATTAACACGAGGCCTATTTTACATTGCATCTCCGACTCCTTGATCGCACACACTTTGTCTTATTTTATGCGTCCAATACACTTTGAAACACCAACTGTTGGCGCTCTATCGCGTCTGTTCACATTGCTTTGTTCTGTGCACGAGCAAAGGGAAAAGATTCTGCCCATTTTTGCGTAAGTTATTTGTCTGTTTTCCTTCCTTTTGCAAGTAAATATAGTTTATTTAATTTCGATGAGGAGCAAACTTCATCCTCTACCTGCCTGAATTTTAAATGTATTTTTGTCATGCATGAAAACGTTTTTTATGTATTTTTTTATAAATTTCGGGTTCGGTTTGTAACTAAATAGTGTAATGTAAACTATTATTAAATTTAAATATTGTGCAAAATATTTCTAATTCAACAAATTGCTTTTATTTATGTGGTTTAACAGTGTTTCTCTATTTTACCTTTTTCCTAGCTTTTATTTTTTTAACATTTAATTTTAAATCGTTTATGAAATTTTCAGAACTTGTTTGGCTTGGCATGTTTTTATTTTTTTTTAAAATAATAATAATAATAATATTAAATAGAACAAGCATGGACAAAATTGCCAAATAATTGAAATATACAACATGAACGACACATTGTTAAATATTACAATAATTTTGTTTAATATTTTATTATATTGCTTTGCAATTTTCACTCGGGATTGAAAAAAAATAAAAATAAAAATGTCCATTTGAATGTTTCAGTAAAAAATAGTAAATACGGCCAGAGGTGCAGTTGCTGAGTTGGAATGGTACCTACCTCATGAGCTCAGTACAGTACTCCTACTCCTACTAAAGTACTAGTCCATTATACAGTCCGAGAACTATCGTTCCGAGTTCCACTATTGTAGCGGAACGAACCTCATAGTTCCAGGAGAAGTACCTCACCTGCTGTCACCTAGCCCCACTTGTGTGGCCAAGGCTAGCTGAATCCTAAGCCACA
>JAUELU010000003.1:11229625-11240040 GCA_032357145.1 Evasterias troschelii
TTGACAGTGGAGACAGATCGCAGAGTAAATCCATTTTCTGGATCTATAAAGTAATGTGACTTGCTATCAATTCATCATTTGCAGCCCTGAAGGAAGTCCAAGTTAATAGAGACAAAAAGAAATTGTACATTTTTTTTTGAATCGGTGCAGGGATATTGGAGGATTTGGCTATCCGAAGGGAGTTTCAGCTGCTTGATTAAAAGTATGTCAATATCTGTTTCAAGATTCTGGGGATTATTAAATATTTGAAATACATATGCTTAGATACAATTGTCAAAAATAAAGGGAAGTAGAACTGTTTACATATAATAACAAATTTAATTGCAGTCATGAGTTATAAATCATTGGAAGCCCTTCTGATTTCATGAAATATCCCAATTTTGTTTGGAAATATGGTCTTCTCATCTTTAAAGTAATAAAAAATTAAGTCATTCTGAATTTATATGTTCATAATTAATGGAATTCCAGTTGACCCAGAAACGGTTTCAGTACTCCTTTCGCTAAATTGAAGCAGAGTGAAGACACAGCCTGGTGCCTACAGCTATTTTGTACGTGATCTGCATAAAGAGAAGCCAATACTTTTCAAAAACGCTTGCCTTAAGAAGCAATCAGGTGAAATATTAAAGCGCTGGGAGGGAATGGAAGACCTCACTGGGAAGAATTCTGCCTATAAGTCTTCATGTGTTACTATGAATGTTGAGTTGAATTGAATTGAATTGAATTGAAAGTGTCACCTCGAAATCATGACATAGCATAAAAGGGATGTTGTTATCTTTTGTTTGTTTTATTTGGGGATAGAGACAATTTCGTTAAAACTCTCAAAAAGTATTTCATATACAGCCCTCTAGCATGTTGAAGCATTTCATAAGACACACCTGTGGGGAAAAACGGTAACCATGTTTTCAATGAAACAACATGTACTGCTTTCAGACTCTGGAGTGTGTGTTATACAAGTTTCCAGCCTTACTTTTCTTGTCTTGCAGTGGATAGACCAGTCAAGTCTTGCATTTCTATTAACATTTTGAAGTCTGGGCTCCCCATATGCATTACTTTTTTTTGTAAAAAAAAAAAAAAAAAATGCGCACTTTTAACATGTCCCAATGTTTGATTTCACAATCTGTACCAATCAATCAACATTTCCTGAAAGATGGTTTAGCATTTCCGACAGAAACATTACTTAGTAGTAGGCTTTAAAACTATGGTGGAGATACAATCTAGCAAGGATTGTAATGAGTAAACCCAATCTCTTGACAAGTTTTGGTGGTTCTGACCAAAAAAGCCCACGAAAAAACATAACAGTTTTGATTAGTCTTGTGCAAGCTGTTCTTATGTTGCTGATAGTAAGCCATACATGCTCAACACTACATACACGGCGCAACAAGACAATCAATAGAAGGTATTCGCTGGAAGACACAAACCTGTCAGTAAGTTGTTTTACATGTAGTGGGCCTTGGTTGGTGGAATAGGTAACAGCGCCTGCTATCATTTTAATGGTTGGTGTATACATGATAATGTGCGGACAAGAAGATTGCAATAATGAACAACAGTGTCTTGCATCAAGACTACAATTTGATCCATATGCTCTGATCGCAGCTCTAGTGTACATGTGTACACCAAACCTTACTGGAAAAAAATCCTCACCAGCACCTGTTTTTGCTCCTACCTCTTACACTTAGTAAGATAAGAGTTAAAAGGCAATCAATTATAATGTTGGTAATTTATATTTTTTGCTGCTAATAACCAGTGTTTTGAAGCTTGAAACAATCAAAGTAGTTTTGCACAGAACAATGAAGTAGAAATATCTATTAGAGAGAGGTGATGGTATAACAATATCTGAGAAGAACCTGAGGGGGTCTCAATGTACTCAAGTTTTTCTTGGAGACAAGCAGAGCACACAATACTTGAAACGCTGAGACTTGTCTAACCTCTGCTTCTTCTAGGAACCAAGTGGAAGCTACTATTTTATGACTGTTTTCCCAGCAGTAGTTCCATGGTCTTCCACATAACATTGACAACATCTAGAGATAAGCATCTGAGAGACCGTAGCCCTGAATAATCTAGTTGATGTTTTCCCACGGGTAACTCCATGGTTTTTCACATTACACTGACAACATCAATTAAGTCTTCATGAGGTTGTAGCCCAGAATCTAGCTTATGTTTTCCAGTTTTTTTTTAATATACATTACATGGACAACAGCAATGAGATAAAAGTCTTTAAGAGACCATAGCCCTGAATCTGGTTAATGTTTTCCAAATGTAGTTCCGTGTTTTTTTCTTACATCATTGACAATTTAGTGAGATAAGTCTGACAGGTTAAAAGCCATAAACTAGTTCATGTTTCCCAAGGGTAGTTGAGTTCCAAGGTGTTGACCACATCATTTATAGATGTTAAAGAGTCTTAAAGATGTAAATTCCATGGATTTTTTTTAAAATGAGAATTTTGATTATGAATATGATTCAACATTATCAAAAGCAACATAGAAAGCGATAAAATTCGTTCAGAAAAACCAGATTTTTAGTTCCAGTGGTCAATGAAACGCGAGTAACCGACATATTTACCCATAAATGGATGTTGTACAATCCCTTTACTTCAGGTTGAGAAGTCCATACAGTGCCTGAATACATTGCAGAGGTTTACTGTAATTGGATTTCTTTCCCTCTCAATATTCAGAGATGTGGACTTCTTTGAGGCGTTCTTATTTATACCACTTCAGTTGGTTAATCTTAAGCTATTGGATGTAACACTGATGAAGCAGAGGAAGGTTTCCCGGTCTTAAAGTTGCATGGCCCGATATTTTGATGTAAGAAATTTGTTTACAATTTTTGACAGATCTTAAAGTTGCATGGCCCGATATTTTGATGTAAGAAATTTGTTTACAATTTTTGACAGATGATGCTGTTTCAATACAGAAAACATACACAAACTTTTGCTTATGCAAATTGTTTGTTCATGGCTGATGGATGTAGTCTAATGACGCGATCCTGACAGTAACTCCTTTTTAGTTTCTAATTAACTACCACTGATCATTAGCAGATTTGTTTTGTGCAATAACTGAAATGAAAGCTTCTTTATTCTATAAAAATATCTACTTTAAATTTAGATCTAAATTATTCAGGTCAAATCGGCCAAACATCTGGCGTTACATCTTTAAAGGGGATCGATTGGAAACCTTTGGTGATATGAGAAAAGTATATATTCAGTCAAATCACTTTCAAGCAAGATGCACAATTGTACAATTATATTTACCCCTAAATAGGTGCAATGGTAGTTATCAGTCATGGAATGCTGTTCTTATAACATTGTCTTGCCGTTTTTTCTCCAATAACTTGACATGATTCTGTCACACTTCTTATAGAAAAAATTTCTCAACATGATCGGTTCTAGTCTCTGAAGGCTTTTAGAGTTTGGAGTGATGCAAATCTTGTTATGAACCAGTTAAACCAGGTCTCTCTCCACTCTCCTGTCATGATGAAGCCAGTTATAAATGATAATTAACTTAACAACTTAGCGTTACATAAATGTTTTACATAGTGTAAGGCCTATTGTGCGGAGGTGTTCGTCAGAGAAGTAGATTTAACCCCAGCAATGTGCCAGGCTGATTACATTAATTTTGGCCCACTCTTTGGACTGTGTATTGGTATTTGTAGGGCCAATTACATCTAGCCTTTTTTGTAAAGCATTTTTATTGGTTACAACACACCAAATGACCTTTATGAAAGTTGAAGTTGAGGCAGAAATAACTTTGTAGAAGCTGGCTTTGAACTTATGTATGCTTTTAGTGCACTCGTTATTCCTAACTTTAAAAAAATGTGCATTCTTAAAATAAAAAGGGAATAATTTACAGTCTAAATGTGCGAGGCATTACATAAAATAAACACAGGACACTGCTAGGGTTAAGAAAAGGATGTAAGTGGGTGTGGGTAGAAGGGGGGGTGCATATAGAGGTAGACCATGCTGGGTATTGAACTATTTATTTTTACCTCAAAAGTTATCGAGCCATTGTGATCTGTGTCAAACGAATTGAAGACAAAATGAGCATAGTGGCTGGAATCTGTAGGAAAACAAAAACATACCACAATCAAAAAAATGACACCAACCGTTTTTTGATAAGAGATTTCCCCCAAAACATGATTTATTCCTTCTCCTAATATTCCAGCCCTCTATCTGATGTATTGTTCGCTGAATCAACATTTGTTATGATACGAGTGAGTAAATAAATACATTCTATATGGTTTTTAGGCTGAGTCAAGGCTAGCGTGGACAAATAATACATCATGAAATGGCACAGGAACAAGCAGGCAATGTCTTCATATGGATGATTTCAATTCAATTGCTGTTTTTACTGCGAATATGTACTGTCCCATGAATCACAAAGTCCAGAGTAGTAGTCAATGAAGTGTTATTATTGAGTTGGAACCTAAAAGTCTGAACCCAAGTCATACATAACAACAATGTCTTTACAGTTGGATGAGCTCAAATCGGAGCCTTTACTTATGATCATCAAGACAATAAGGCAAAACCTTTTCATCAAAAAGCACAATATTATATCACATTTTTGTTATTATCTTGATTTGAAGGGAAGAGGACTCAGAGTTGTTGTTATCAACCTTCCAGTGTAAATCAATTCAACCAAATTTGAAAAAAGAGGAGTTTTCAGACGTTTCTGAAAAACAAGGTTATAATTTCTATTTCAAAATAGGTGTTTCCACGATATCAACTTCAATAACATGACAGATAAAAATAAGGCACCTTCTTCTGTGAATGGTTTGTTCAGAAAAAGGTACTTTTATGACTTAAAAATGTGTACCTTGGTAAAAAACAAGCAGTTTATCTTTAATGGATATCTACATTTTTCATGTAATCAACAAAGCGACATCTATCACAATCATGAGGTCATGACAAATAAAAAACCAACAGCACAAAGAAATTGATGGAGAAACATAAAGTAGTGACAACATGAGATGAGTTATTCAGGATCAACAAGTCTTCACTACTGCGTTGTACATGGTACAAGTGCTCATGAATATACATTTAAAAACTGCACATGTTGACAGAAAGAGCAAATTAACCCACTCCGGCTGGTGTTTTTGAAGAATGATCAAGTCAGTCACTCGATCACTAAGTGAAGACTTGGAGGCTTAAGCTGATTTGATCGCATGCAAGGGCTGGCATATAGGGGCTTTATGTGACGGCAGTTGTCCCCCAAATTCTGTTGGGTTGTATATGGCTAAGGGATTTGTTATTTCAGGCCTGTTGTTGAAGGTTCTTTTTAAAGATTATGGAGTGAGGTGGCAGTGTAGTGGATGCATAATTTTTTCTCTATGATTATACCGCGACTTAATTCCAGAATTTCCAGATTGTGAGACTCTTGCAGTCAAGTTGACTTTAAGTGGGACACTTAACATAATTGCTTCTCTTCACCCTGGTGTATATAAGAAGAAAATTCATGAGATGTAGCTCATGTTTGATTGAACATGTTGCACTTTGCACATATTTTGACATCTCCAGTTGCAGCTGAAAGAGCCAAGATGCTTCTAAATGATGGCTCTCTAAACTAACTGTGATTTTCTCATAATTCATAAGTAGCCTATTAATAATAGATTATTGTATAGCACTCACCCAGTCCTAGTCATCACACACTAAAAAGATCACAGTGTAATACTTACTCCTAAAAAGTGTGTTAATATTAACTGCAGGCTTCTTACAACGGTTTCAGTGCTCGTCAAACATTTTACCATAAATTGCTGGTCTCCGTCCAGGAATACATAAACTCTGGTAAATGTAATCTGCTCACCGGCAAGCATGATTAACATGCTACCACACATGCATGTGATGATGGTGAATATTTGTGTGTCATGCCCTTCCTATTGTAAATACTGTGTTATTACATATTATCAAAGTCTGTAGCGTGACCCCACCCCAGTTTGACGCATCATTAATGTGATCAGACAAGTGAGATAGTGTCATTGCAAGTGTGCACGTTGCTAATGCTCCATGATATTACACAATGTGTTCCTTTGATGAATGGATTGGTGGAGATCGTGCAGGTTCAGGCACTTTATTAAGCATCAGCTGACCTATAGAACTGTTTCATAGAGCTGTCAATTTTAAGCACACAATATGTTTGCTTAGCACAAGAAACAAGGCACCAGCCAAAATGATCACACGTGTATATATATAGCATATTTGAATGGTTCCCGGCTACTTTTTCGCTTAGTGAATATTGGTTAGCAGATCTATGAAACAGAGTCTAGGGGGCGGCAATCAGAAAGAGGGGGGGATTAACCCTTGACGAAGTGGGCCTACACATCCCCCCCCCCCCCTTTCCACAGATGCCACCCGGGACAGGTTCCAGAATGAAATGTTCACATCATGATGATCACATTATCAACATTGTACATACTTTTGGGTTCTTTTGATCTGCTGTAAATGGGATGTCCAGTGTCTGAAAGCAGTAAGGTAGGGGATAGATCAGGGAAGAGAAATTAGGCCCACAAACAAGACAATGAACATAGAATGTTTGTCAATGACAATGGAATGACAGTAAACAACAGTCAGAAATAGATAGGAGACAAGTGCTTCCACCCTGGTGTTATTACTGCCCGACTCCAATAGGCCATTTGCGAGTTAGATTTGAATAATGTCTGGGACAATAGTTTGCTTAGTCACAAGTTATCGCTTAGACTTAAATTTCTCAGACTATAAACATTACTATGTCACTAGGTTTGGGGTAAGCAAGTAGTAGCAACCTCAGATGAGCAAACCGTGGTATCATTATGCCATAAACATTCATTCAGAATTGTGTACGGCTACTGCTCACAGTCTCTTCTCTAACATAACTATGCAAGAACTTGCCCGGCATCATGTTAACATGGAGACTGTCTCTTTAGTCTGAGGAATTCAAATACAAGTGGTAACTTCTGATTAAGCAAGTCATTGCACAAGATACTATTCAAATCTAACTTGTAAATTGCATACTTTATACAATTGTATAAAGCATAGATGAAATTTAGTGACTGGTTACTATCATGACGTGCACATTGCCCCTGAACTCCACCAGAGTAGGATTTACACTAATTAGGTTTGCCCAGACATCGAGTACAAAAAACTCTCTCTCTACGAGTTGTGGTGGTTCTGAGAAGAATCAGTGATTTGAAATAATTGATCAAAGTTTGCTAAAAAGTGTCATGAAACTTGGCCCAGCCTATAGGTTTAAAGATGAATCACATGCACCATTCCTGAACAAATTGTCCACCAAGAAATACCTCATAGTCTTCAATTGAAATTTCAAACAACTATTCCATTATAGTTAAAACAAAATTCACTCAGTATTAGGTCACCACTTTGTTGCTTAGCAACATATAAGCAATAAAGCAGAATAAAAGCGTCTTACCCCTCAAACTGACATTTAAAAAAATTTGTTCCCTGGAATAAATCAAATGGTATTACAGAAAGACAAAACATTTGTACATTGTTTTCAAGGTTCCGAAACAACAAGTAAGAACAAAATTCAGGCCTTGAACTTAATAGAGAAAACAAAACATAATCAGCGTCATGTATAAAGCTTGTAACTAACTACAAACATTTTCTGAGTGTGGTGGGAAAAAAAATATTTTAGAGTTGAATAAATAGTCAAGGGATTTAGAGATGTGGAAGGTGTGAGAGAAGCTAGTCTCAACTACTTTCTCTTACCTTTTCGAGTTGTCTGCACTCAACTCAAGTTTGTGTTTTTGCGAGACATTTTCAAGGACAAATTGTCTTGCTCTTTCAAAAATGAAGTTCAAGGTCGGGAACTTGTCTCTTGTAAATAAAAATAACTTGATTACCTCCTTGAGGAAAGAACTGTGAATAAATCTCTTTGAAGGTTTCTTCGTTGACGAGACCCGATGGACACTCCTAAGAATAAGAACAGAAAGAAAAAAAAGCACATTGAAAAAACCCAAACATGTTTATACCGTACAATGTATTCACAGGTTGGACAAGTCTTGTGGCAAATCTGATAAATTGATATGAATATGGTTATTTATAATAATAGTGGCCCCTCCCAGCTTCAGGATCCAGAAGTAGAGAATAGATTGTGCAACTTTAGCCCGTGTATTTGACATACGTAATTGTTTTACCTATATGAAACTCTTAAGCATGTACAAGTCTCGTCTACAGTTTACCTACAAAAGTCTCATGTGATTGCTTGTCATTGTGACAGGTTAATAATTATATCAAGCTATATTTTTTATGTTAAGTAACTATGAAAAAATATGAAATGGATTTTGACTAAATGTAAGATTGTACCACGTACATGTACCACTTTTAGAGCAGTGCAAGAAGACCCTGCAAAAAATGATTCTGAGGTGGCTTTTTACGTTTACAACATTCCCCAACCCCCATTCTATTAGGTCTTTTCTCAGTCATTAATTTTTCCCTCTGATTTTTGGTAGGGCATTGACATTCCTACTCAACTGAGTTGTATTGATCCTGCCCATTATTCTCCGAGTAGAAAAAAAAGAAGAGAAAGAAAGAGGAGAGAGAGAGAGGGATAGAAACAGAAAGCACTTGGCCTACACATCATAGCAGTAACCTTTTTATGGCTATTTAGAAAATCTCCCTTCTAGCTACATCCCTGTGACGTATTTCTTAGTGACCTAAATATGGGACGGACAGGACAGGCATATCTCTCCTTCAAAGTGCGTTGCAGGCTCTGATGATACACAACATAAATAAAATACGGGAAAGGTGACATTTACGACGACAAAACTTTACCCTGAAGAACATTGACGGTGCACATCTATAATACGGTGCTTGTCATGTTTTGGGGAAGATTGTTTTTCGGGAAGTGTCTTTCATTAAAAAGTAGTTTCGTGCGATCCTCAAACCATGGAGAGGACTTCAAGATTAAAACGTGATACATCTTGGCATGCTGATTTTGAGAGCAATGCAGAATGATTAACATCTTGTGGCGGGAAGGTTGATTAATGGCTTCAATCGTTTTTGTTCAAAAACAATTCTTGTTTACATGTCCTACATTGCAAAAAGGCTGCACAGCAAGGAAACAGATTTTGTTTGTGCCACACCAAAATAACTGTAACAATTCACACCATAAAACTTCAGAGAGAATAGACAGAAAACTTTCCAGCACATTTGTACAAATGATGGAATCTGATTTGTAGGTCAAGAGCAAGTCAGGATACACATGACATACAAACACCCCCCTCGTTGTTTCTACCAAAGAATCATCACGACTCACCAGCACCCAGGCGGCACTTTCCTGAAACACAGATAAGCCACTGTCAGTGTGATTAACTACGCTGTGTAACGACACTGTGAAATCCATGAATTACTGAGTGGGTTTTGAATCATACAGTGAGCTGGACTGTAAGTCAGAAAAATTACCCTCTCCCTGGGATGCTCTCCCCCCTGTGTATTCCAACCCCGGCTTGCCATTTCTTCTTCTTCTTTGGGGCTTCAGGAGCCTCTGATGAGGAGCTTGTTTTCCGAAAAGCAAGTGCATTATTTCAGAGAGGAAGATCTGATAACCGCTAGAGTCTAGAAGTGCTTGAATATTTCATGGGTTTGAAGAGGCCATTCTGGGGGAGTTTGACAAACAAATATTCTGTGATCTGATTTATTATGCATGTGGGTGTAGAAGGCATGACAACAACTGCAGACTCTGATAAAAAGGACTTGAACATTTCAAATGTGTTTCTCTCTTGTTTTTTCCCCCCTAAAAACAAACAAGCAAGGACCGACTTAATTTCATGAATACACTGCTTCTTGATACTGTAGCCATCATTTCTGGTTGCAATCCTCATCCTCAAATTCCCCCACCCCCCTAGATTTTATAATAAAGAAGATGTAATATTAGGATTGCGCCAAGAAGTTTAGGTTACAGGTCATAAACAGCTAAAAACTTATGAACAATTTTCACCCTGCAGGCTTCCCAGTTTAACAAACTTGTGTAGCAGTTTCCGATTAACCTAAGAATGATTTCCTTCTGAAATAATGATCTAATGTTCAAGAACAACTTCCTAAAAACATTCAGTTCTTTATTTGTCTTTTCCTAAATTACGCAGATTTTTGATGTGTACAAAATCCCTGACAAACTGAAATTACTAAGTGTATTAAAATGTGACAATTAGAAACTTTTTTCACGAGGCTGGTTGTTTGGGTGTACCATCGAGGACTAGATGTAGGAATGAAGGTACTTTTTCAAAATGATCCTCCCTTTAAAGGGGAGAATGTACTTTATTTTTTAAATAGATGCTAAAGTATCAGGGGTAAAGAGTATAATGTGTGTTTTATCGATACACCGATGTTTGTTAAGCACTTTCTACCCTACTTCCTAGAGCAGATGTCATACCACTAGAACACTGAGCTTGCCCAGTAGATAGAGGCAGTTGGAATCCTTAATATTTGCAGC